>UESW01004249.1:271445-299892 GCA_900491605.1 Calamus simplicifolius
TGAGAAATAGTATGAAAAATCAAAGAACGAACTTGACATAGCATATAACTCATATCACATTCAATATAAATTCTTTCAGTACTTGATTCTGAGTTCACTAGCTATATCAAATTTAATATTCCTGTATTAAATTTAGAACGTTCTAAATGAGCTATATCATTTTTCGTCCATGATATCGAATTTATTTTGATTGGTTGGTTTAGAATTTGAGGAATTATATCAAATTTCTTTCAATTGAAGAACATGAATATTTAAATTTTTTTTCTAATTTGCTAAGAAAATGATTGTGACAATATTTAAAAACTAAATATTTAAAATTTGCTAAGCTAAAATATAACAGGTAATAAAGAAATATAAAATCATTAAAAATTTAATCATCTAAACTATCAAAAACAAATAAATTGCATGATAAGCATTTTAAATAATATATCATGAACATTATTTCAAGAAATAAATAGATTTTAAATTATGCATTACAAGATTCTGGATCACATATAAATTGTTATAATATTTCATCTAAAATTGACTTCATAAACACCACCCCTGTTTTTTTTTTTTTTAATAACGGTGACCTGGCCACCGTGGCCAGGCCACCGCCGTGGCCTCAGGGGTGGGGGAAAAACCCCACCTCGACTTTCTTTTTTAAAAAAAATGGTGTCGTGGCCGTGGAGTCAGGGGTGGGGGAAAAACCCCACCCCGACTTCCTTTTTTTTAAATAGTGGCCTGGCCACCGCCGGCCACGGTGGTGGCCGTGCCCGTCGTCTCCGGCCACGCCGCATCGTGGCCTGAGACAACGGCCACGGCCGCCGCCGTGGCCGTGGAGTCAGGGGTGGGGGAAAAACCCCACCCCAACTTCCTTTTTTTTACAGTGGCCTGGCCACCGTGGCCAGGCCACCACCGACCATGGCGTCGGCGTGGCCGCAGCGCCGTGGCCTAAGACGACGGCCACGGCCGCCGCCGTGGCCGTGGAGTCAGGGGTGGGGGAAAAACCCCACCCCAACTTCCTTTTTTTTAAACTATGGCCTAGCCACCGTGGCCAGGCCACCGCCGGCCACAGCGGCAGCCGTGGCCATCATCTCCGGCCACTGCCATGCCGTGGCCTGAGACGACGTCCACGGCCGCCGCTGTGGCCCTGGAGTCAGGGGTGGGGAAAAAACCCCACCCTGACGACTTCCTTTTTTTTAAACGGTGGCCTGGCCATGGTGGCCAAGCCACCGCCAGCCACGGCGGCCACCGTGGCCGTCGTCTCGGCCACTGCCGCGCGTGGCCTGAGACGACAGCCACAGCCGCCGCCGTGGCCGTGGAGTCAGGGGTGGGGGAAAAACCCCACCCCGACTTCTTTTTTTTAACAGTGGCCTAGACACCGTGGCCAGGCCACCACCGGAGGGGGAAAAACCCCACGGTGGCTGGCCGTGGCCAGAAACGGGAGGGCGGGGAGAGGGGGAGGGGCCCACCTTGCAAACTCGGGGACGCCGCCGGGGGTGATGAGCGCTAGGGGGGCGTTGCCGCCGGTAGGCTGCTTGCGCCGGGGAGGGGGCGGAGGGAGCCAGAGGAGGGGACGGCGGCTAGGGTTTAGGGAGAGGAAGAAGAAGAGGCCATGGGGGGGGGTCGGGTGCGAGAGCATATATATATATTAGGGATTAGCGACGCAATGTTGCGTCGCTAATCCCTCGCTATTTTTAAAAAAATATATAATAAGGCTTAGCGACGCAACATTGCATCGCTAATCCGTCGCTAACAAATTTTTTTTATTTACTAAGAAAAATAGCGATGCTAATAATTGCGTCGCTATTTTGGCAGCAATATCCGACGGGATATTTTTTATTTTCTAGGAAAATGCGTCACTAATGCGTCGCAATATTTTTATTTCATAATTAAATTTGATAAAATTTAATTTCTCAAAAAATAATAGCGATGCAAGAAGTTACATTGCAATGTTTTATTTTTAATTTTTTTATAATTTTTTTTAAAAAAACAATTGCGACGCAATACATGCATCGCAACGTAAAAAATTAATTTTTTTTAATTTTCTGGTTTATTGTATCGCTAATTCGTCGCTATTTAAAAAATTAAATTTTTTATTAATTTGCGACGCATTTAACTGCATCGCAATATTTTTATTTCATAATTAAATTTCATAAAAATTAAATTCTCTAAAAATAATTATGACGCAAAAAGTTACGTCGCAATGTTTTATTTTTAATTTTTTTATAAAATTTATTTTTTTAAAAAAATTTGTGACATAATTACTGCGTCGCTAAGTAAAAAATTAATTTTTTTTAATTTTCTGGTTTATTGCGTCGCTATTTAACAAAATTAAATTTTTTAAAAACCTTGCAACGCATTTAGTTGCGTCACAATATTTTTATTTCATAATTAAACTTGATAAAAATTAATTTATCTAAAAATAATAGTGATGCAAGAAGTTACATCATAATGTTTTTTTTTAAAAATTTATAAATTTTTTTAAAAAATATTGCGACACAATACATGTGTCGCAATGTTAAATTTTGTTTTTTAAAATTTTCTATTTATTGCGTCGCTAATGTGTCGCTATTTAAAATTATTAATTTTTTAATTAATTTGTGATGCATTTAACGGTGTCACAATATTTTAATTTAATAATTAAATTTTATAAAAATTAAATTCTCCAAAAATAATTGCAACGCAAAAAGTTACATCGCAATGTTATATTTTTAATTTTTTATAAAATTTATTTTTTAAAAAATGTTGCGATGCAATTCTTGCGTGCAACGTTATAAATTAATTTTTTATAATGATCCGATGGTAGTGATCAATCAAAGCCGTGATCTCGATCGGCGAGGATCAAACTTGGACCGTTGCGATCGATCCGATCGGCGACGATCCGACGGTTGCGATCGATCCAAGCCCTGATCCCGATCGGTGACATCGATCTCGGACCGTTGCGATTGATCCATTCGGCGACGATCCGACGGTTGCGATGATCCAAGATGTGATCCCGATCGGCGAGGATCGATCTCGGACCGTTGCGATCGATCGATCGTGACGATCCGATCGGTGACGATCCGATAGTTGCGATCGATCCAAGCCCTAATCCTGATCGGTGAGGATCAATTTGGACCATTGCAATCGATCTGATCAGCGATGATCCGACGGGTGCGATCGATCCAAGCCCTGATCCCGATCGGCGACAATCGATCTGGACCATTGTGATCGATCTGTTCAGCGACGATCCAACGGTTGCAATCGATCCAAGCTGTGATCTCGATCGACGATGATCGATCTCGGACCGTTACGATCAATCCGATCGGCGACGATCCGACGGTTGCGATCGATCCAAGCCCTGATCCCGATCGGCGAGGATCGATCTCGGACTGTTGCGATCGATCCGTTCGGTGATGATCCGATGGTTGCGATAGATCCAAGATGTGATCCCGATCGGCGATGATCAATCTGGACCATTGCTATCCATCCGATCGGTGACGATCTGACAGTTGCGATCGATCCAAGCCCGGATCCCGATCGGCGATGATCGATCTCAGACCATTGCGATCGATCCGTTCGGTGACGATCTGATGGTTGTGATCAATCTAAGCCGTGATCCCGATCGGTGAGGATCGATCTCGGACCATTGCGATCGATCCGATCGGCGACGATCCGACGGTTGTGATCAATCCAAGCCCTGATCCCGATCTGCGAGGATCGATCTCGGACCGTTGCGATGATCCGATCGGTGATGATCCAACAATTGCGATCAATCCAAGCCCTGATCCTGATCGGCGACGATCGATCTCGGACCGTTGCGATCAATCCATTCGGCCATGATCCGACGGTTGCGATCAATCCAAGGCGTGATCCCGATCGATGAGGATCAATCTCGGACCATTGCGATCGATCCGATCAGGATGGTCTGACGGTTGCGATCGATCCAAGCCCGGATCCCGATCGACGAGGATCGATCTTGGATCATTGCGATCAATCTGATCGGCGACGATCCGATGGGTGCGATCGATCCAAGACCTGATCCCGATCGGCGACAATCAATCTTGGACCGTTGCGATCGATCCGTTCGGCGACGATCCGATGGCTGCGATCGATCCAAGCCTTGATCCCGATCGCGACGATCGATCTCGGACCATTGCTATCGATCCGATCGGCGATGATCCGATGGTTGTGATCGATCCAAGCCCTGATCCCGATCGGCGATGATCGATCTCGGACCGTTGCGATCGATTCGTTCGGTGACGATCCGATGGTTGCGATCGATCCAAGACGTGATCCTGATCGGCGACGATCGATCTTGGACCGTTGCTATCCATCCGATCCGATGGTTGCGATCGATCCAAGCCCTGATCGATCTCGAACCATTGCGATCCATCCGATAGGCGACGATCCGACGGTTGCGATTGACCCAAGCCGTGATCCCAATCGGTGAGGATCAATCTCGGACGTTGCGATCGATCCGATCGGTGACGATCAAACGATTACGATTTATTTATTTAATTTTCTGATTTATTGCGTCGCTAATGTGTCGCTATTTAACATAATTAAATTTTTTAAAAATATTGCGATGCACCAAAATCATCGCAATATTTTTATTTCAAAATTATTTTTAATTTTTTTAAAAAATTTATTTTTTAAAAAATATTGCGATGCAATACTGGTGTCGCTAAATAAAAATATTTTTATGAATTTTTTGTTTTATTGCGTCGCTATTGAGTCGCTATTTAATATAATTAATTTTTTTTAAAAAAAATATTACGATGCACTGAATTGCATCGTAATATTTTTATTTCATAATTATATTTTATAAAAATTAATTTTATTTATAATAATTACGATGCAATGCCTGCATCGCTAAATTAAAAATTATTTTTTTAATTTTTTGGTTTATTGCATCGCTATTGCGTCACTATTTATTTATTATTTATTTTTAAAACTTTATGACGCACTGTGTTGCATCGCAATATTTTTATTTCATAATTATATTTTATAAAAATTAAATTTAAAAATATTGCGATGCATTACTTGTGTCGCTAAATTAAAATTTAATGTTTATGATTATCAGGTTTATTGAGTCGCGAATGCGTCGCTAACTGCGTCGCAATTTTTTGTTGTCGCGGCGGCGTCACAATGTGGTCGCATTTTAGCAACTTAATGATGCGTCACTAATTTTGCGTCGCTATTTCAAGATTTTCTTGTAGCGTTTGCATTTGCTCAGATCTGCCATATAAATATTATATGATGATTATAAGGGCAGATTTTACACATCCTAAAAGGAATGGAGCTCAGAGACTCAGGTCTGAGTAACTTTCAGACTATTCTTCTGCAGTAATATGAACTTGCATTGTGTTGCAACAAAAAGTAGGAAGGGTGAAAAGAACGGGGAGGGAAACATTAGAAGATGAGGCTAACATGGCATTCATGTTACAAAATGGAGTGACCATAGAGGTGCCAATATGACCAGAGTACCATTGAATGACCGCTTAGTAAAAATACAGTTCTCACATGAATGGGATCTAAAAGTGGGTTCTATGTGGGCAGTGGATGAATCTAACCCAATTACGACAAGTAAAAAAAAATGGTAATAAAAAAAGAAACAAATAAGGGGGAAAGGTTCAAGGCTCTTCCCTCAAGCTGAAGGGCAGAACTTTTTCTATGCACTTCTCCATTTTTCTACTGACATTCTTAACCATTTATCTCTTATAAATAACAACCACCTTTTTTCGCAAAAGGAAAATGTAACAATCAGAAAATAAGTTCCTCAAAAAAAAAAAATCTCTGTGTTTAGTTGGTTCCTTGAGTAGATATAAAAAATCAACTACATCACACTTAGAAATATTTAGTGGATTCCTTGAGTAGTTGAGATTCCTCCCTTGCCAATTGTTATGTGTTTCTATTTCTAAATAAGTTTAAGCCACATTTGGTTGCAAGATAGGCCAGGATAAATGGTGCTTTTTGACTTATACTACAAAATGAGATGAGTTTTTTAGTGATAACACAATTTAGGGAATAAAACAATTTCATTGGGAGGGGTGTAAAAGCGTCAATCCTTAGAAAGAAGCTAAAAACTATCCCTTCAAAACTACATTTTTGTCCCCCCCTTTCATCTTTTACCACCACTCCATTTTACCATTATATTACATGAGAAAGAGGAGCGCAAAGCTTCATCATCATTTGCCTTCAAGCAACTAGGTTCATCCCAACAAGCTCTAGATCAATGTCTAGGCCACAGTAACAACTCGACTAAGCTCTGGTTCAAGCTATTTCAGTGAAGAGCTTGATGCAAGTGGTGCTTCTCCCCACCTATAGCTGGATCTACTAGATCAGGGTAGCTGACAAGGTCAATATGGCCTGATCCACATTGTAGCCTCCCTCTCCTACAAATAGTGGCTCTGAATTGGATGAGTCTTTCTGCTTGCCATTATTTTCCCACATCCACACCACCTTGATGGATTCTCCGTTCAGATGGAAGCCAAAGCTTCAAGGATGCCATGGTTTTTCCTTGCTCCACTTCCTATGGACCTCACTTGAGCTCTTAGCTATGGGTTCATTTTGTAGAGGCTTGCAACAAATTTACTCTCTAATAATCCCCTTCCCTGGCTCAGTGTGAGCTCACAGCCTAATGCCACGGTGCTCACATTTGTCCATCTCTCGGCTTGGTTTGAGGCTACAGCCCATGGCTTGGTTTGAGGCTAGAACTTGATGTCATGGTGGTCATGTTGGTCCCTTCCTCGGCTTGGTTTATTAGATGCGTGCAGTGGCTAGTCCACCATTGGACAAACAACTGCACCACTCAATCAGTGCATGGTTGTTGATAATATTTTAATTTTGGTGATGATGTGATGCTATGGCACGATGAGTGAGAAGGAATGGCTTGTCCTGTATTGGCAAGTAATCGCAATGACTGTTACTTGCCTAGCCTCGCCGAGCCTCTACCATCCTGATTTTATTCTCTACTAGGCAATGATGTGAATCCGGTTGTCGTTGTAGAAATGTGCCACGATTGCTCATCCTTGGAGTACGAGCATCCGCACTATCATTAGTCAACCAGCCATCCTCAAACCTTAACAGGCTATCTCATCATGAGCTCCATTGTAAGGCTTTTGATCTAGGCAGGCATGGTTCAAATGCCATCTCACGGGGATATTTATTCGCTCAGTGCTTTCTTTCTTTCGTTTTTTTTTTATTCGCTAGTGCTTCAAGTTTCTAATATTTAGCATGGATACCTACCAATGGAATCAACTTTCTCTATGTGCTTAGACAAGGAAAAAGATATGATGATTTGCATTGTTATTTTTATTTATTTTTTAATATTCATATGAATTAAAGAAGTAGATTGAGTTGCATTCAAATATATTTTTTTTATTTTTCTTATCGTGAATCCAATTGAATTTCGATACCATTTCAATTATTTATTTATTTATTTATTTTTATATTTATTAAAAAAATTCAACGAAGATCAGATTTTTGTACGCTTTAGTTTGGTTTATATTGGATGGGAACCAGCACTGTGAAGTGGAATATGGTTTGTTAATCCAAGCTCATAACCATCTGCAGCTACAATGTTATATGTAACAAGGCTCAAACAAAGGAAAAAATATAAAAAAGGATGGCGAAGAAGTTTAAACTCCTCTCCTTATAAGAAGATGCATATTTAAGCCATTAATGTGCCTTTCTGATATTACCATTGCTTAAAAAGGAAGAGATAACAAAGCCATAATCAAGTTAAGCATACACTAAAAATTTCAATGCCATGATCAAACGAGGGAAAAAAAATGTAGCTTAGAAAAGCAAATACAATATCATCTGGGCAATCAAAGCAAAACATCTGCAGTTTGAGGATCACCAGAAATACATTCAAACACCTACCAAGAAAAAATTTTATACTAATAAAGGAGAGGATCAATCAAGTATTTACTGAAGTTGCTTAAAAGGAATCCTTCAAAAGGAATCCTTTTCCAGAAGGATTCCCATTCTGTCATCAAGCCCCTGAGGAAGCAGCCTTCTTTGCAATGAGATTAATACCACGAACCCAGAGCTCCAAACCAGAAGCATGGCTGGCCTCAAAATGGATCTCTCTACCGGTTACTGTAACCACTCTAAAGATCGCCAATTTACCATCCTCGTCTTCCATCCTTCGATTCATCAAAAAGTTTAAGCTAGGCCTAGTTGTTGCCTTCTTACACTCTACATTCCTCCTGGTTGACTTGCCCCAAGTCAACACCCCAGATTCAAGCATCCGGACAGTCTTCATATGGGGAGATCTCTACCTTCCCGTGTATGCTTGCAGAGCTCCTCGCCAGCAAGCACATGAGACCGAGCCAGATGATCAAGCAGCACGCCCTCTGTCACTTTGTTTGACCTGCTACTTTTCCTTGCCAAAGATAAAGCTGTCTCTCCCACATGATTGATGAGACTGCAATCTGCATCACCTTGTAATAGTAAAACTTTGCATGCATCAGAGTGGCCTTCAATAGCAGCATGATCAGCCTTTGCAGATATCATTAGAGGAGTCTCGCCAGCCGAAGTCCTTGCATTGATATCACATCCGGTTGAGATTAACCCAAGATCAGTGATGAACTCTGTAATACCTTCATTCAGATAGCTGGGCGAAAACTCTGGTAGGTGAAGCTGGCCATCCAGTATCTGCATCACCTGCTGCATCCCCGGCCTTGCCTCAGGCAAGGGGTGACAACAGAGCAGCCCAAGTTTCAACACCAATTCCATTTCCTCTGCTTGATATTCTCCTGCCAATCTCCGATCGCTTGACTTGAGGATTTCTCCTCTCTGCCAATTTGCCACCACCCAATCCACCAACACCTCCTCCTCTTCCGGTGCTCTCATGTCTAGCGGCCTCCTTCCACAGGCGACCTCAAGAAGAAAAGCTCCGAAGGCAAAGACATCAGTGCCGGTGGTCACCTTCCCGGTTCTCGTGAGTTCTGGTGCAAGATAGCCCATGGTTCCGACGACATGGGTCGTATGAGGATCTTTCCCATGATCATATAATCTGGCAAGGCCAAAGTCGCCAAGCCTCCCATTCAGCTCACTGTCGAGCAACACATTGCTGGCCTTGATATCTCTGTGAATCACCACCTTGTCCCAGCCTCGATGCAGATATAGAAGGCCCGAGGCCACGCCTTTGATGATTCGAAGCCTCTGACGCCAGTCAAGGATGAACACATCCTTGTCGAAGAGGAGCTTGTCGAGGCTGCCATTAGGCATGAACTCGTAGACCAAAAGCAGCTCGCCTTGATGCCGGCAATATCCCAAAAGTTGCACCAAATTCCGATGCCGGAGTTGGCCTATGCTTACAATCTCGGCCACAAACTCTCTTATTCCTTGCCTCGACTCATGGGAAAGTCTTTTGACAGCAACTTCGATATTGGTAGTGGGCAATGTTCCACGGTAGACCCGGCCGAAGCCTCCAGAGCCAAGAAGTCCTTTCTCTGTGAATCCGTTGCTCGCCTGGAACAAGTCCTTGTATGAGAACCGGTGTGTCCCATATTGAAGCTCCCAATCTTCAACCAACTCTGCGAACTTACTCTTCCTTTTCACAATAAAAGCTGCAATGGCGACAGCTATTAGAACCAACACAGATAGAGAAGATGGCAACCAAATTCTCGAGAAGTTCGCCTTCTTTCCAAGATTTCCCCGCGGGGGAAGTGAAGGTAGACTCGACTGCAGGTTGAGCTCCTCGGCTCTTCCACCAATCTTCAAACTCCAACCTAGAATATTATGGGATGATCGGCTCAGACCTTGAGATCCACTGAAGCCCGCGTACATGGGATCCACCATGATGCTCGAAAGATTGATGGTTGAAGACAGGAGCGGCAGACGAGGCTTTGATGTTCTCAGAGGAGACATAGTGACGTTGAATTGCATAGTGATGCCATCGTAGTCTACCCAAACTTGCATGGGTTGGCCGCTGACGAGGCTTAGGTTCTTGAATTCACCGTCCCCGTCGCTAAAATAGCCTGCTGTGGAGGCATTGTTGGATGTTAATCTATTGACATCATCAATTCCAACATGGTTGTCATCGATGTCTTGGAATTCAGGGTTGAGTATGGTGTCAAACTCGACTGCAATTATATGGTTGGATGGATCACCATTGCTGGTCGAGTTAAAGAGGTCCAGATACTGAACTCCTAGAGCTGTGGAGAGGTTATTGGTTGGCGAGATGAAGAAGGCAAAGCCATGGCTACTGAAGCCATTGTATTGGGTGACTATCCCAAAGACAAAGGTGGTGGAGAAGGAGAGGACACTACCGTTCGGAGATGGCCGGAAGTGGAGGGGAACAGGGTAGAGGGCATGGCCCCTGGATTGGTCTGTGGAATTGGTCAGCCTCAACAGTCCTTCGGGAGTCACCACTGTAGTGCCATCTCGACTTATGTTTGCGCCGATGAATCCGTTGAAGATGAAGCCATCTTCGCTCGAGACAGCAAACCTTAGGAGGAGAAGCCAGAGCACAATCTTTAGAAACATTGCAGATATCGAATAATGCTATATCAGCCTTCTATTTCTTCTATGCCACAGGCCGATAGGTTTTATAGTCTAGGCATGGCTACTGATGGTGCAAATGCAAACAATTTTTTTTTTTTTAGAAGAATCCAATTATATCCGGTCTAAAACAGAACCCACCTTTTCTCAGGAACATCTTCACCCTCAAATCTCATTTTGAATCTCATCCCAACTGTGAATCCGTTCTTAAGAGCTTCCAAGTATTTGTTGATACCCACGATGAACTGACTTGTTCTGATAAAAATACATCAAGGACACAATTAGTTTGAGCAAATAATATCATATCAGCTCGCCAAAGGAGGAAAAAAAAAAAAGAAGGCAAATTGGCGACAAACTAAAGGACATCTCCAACCTTGGCTTGTAGTAGACCATGAACATAGTACCGGTTGAAATGGCATGTGACGCAGTTGCAAGCACTCCAAGATGCATGATGCTTTGACTTGATATCACCGATGTTGGAATCATGCTTTGTTGCTTCGCGAGGCGCCTTACTCCCACACGCATTTCTCCACTGTGGAAACGCATCCAACATCTGACGCCGTACATATGGTGAAAAGTAGAATCCACTGTAGAAACGCATACCTCAGGAAAACAAATGCATCCCCGGCGACCAATCTCTTAGACGTGACGAAGGTGCTCTGCCATCCAGTCGGCAAAGAAAGAACCCCAGGATCAGGCTCTGCCATCCATTCGTTTTCCTCTGGCTCTGCCACCCATTCTCTCTCTTTGGCCTCTTCTATAGCCGTTTTGTTTGAACATTCCAGCTTCTTATGCGCAACCTTCAAGCACTTACCTTGATCTATATCGTTCGAAAGAGAAAGATAAAGAAGAAAGGATATGGAAAAAAAAAAAATCATCATCTCCTCTTCCAACCAACCAACTGATCGAAGAGTTTATTGAAATAGAAGATAGAGTTTATTTGAAATAGAAGATCGAAGAGATATTAATGGATGCTTACACGGTTGATGATTTTCTTGATAAGCCACTTGAGACCGAGACAAGGATTGCATGTAAACGTCTCTCCTTCCTTCATCTTCTTGAGACCGAGACAAGGATTGCATGTAAACGTCTCTCCCTCCTTCATGTTCGCCAGCGCTTCCTTTCAATTCAACGAAAGAAAACTCTTGAGAACTAACTCTCTGCCAGAAGTTGTGAAAGTTATGGAGATGATGGCTAATAAAAAGAATCGATTTATGTCATTTAATGGAAAGAACGTTGGTAATTATTTTGGCCTAATTTTGAAACTGGGCCCTTTTGCTATATATGGTAACAAGATTAATTGTAATACCGATGGCATAGTATGGAAAGAACTTTTAGCAGCCGATAATTATTTCCATAGTAAGTTACAAATTTGAAGTTGTTTCCCCTTATGCTATATCGGTTAGTTAAGATAACAATCAATCAAATAACCAAAAGGAGCCCGAATCCACAATGGTATAGCATTGGTCTTCGCTCGAATATCAATTCCCTCAGTGCCACGTACGTCGCACTCCATCTCCCAGTCGAACGATCCGATTCCGTGAGGATAACAATCAATCAAATAACCAAATTAAGGAGTCCGAATCCACAATGGTATCGCTTTGCACGTCGCATTGGTCCTCGCTCGAATACCAATTCCCTCGTGCCACGTCATACTCCATCTCTCAGTCGAACTATCGTAAGCCTACGGGAACGAGCTGTTGAACAATGGTTCCCACACCGCATTGCATTGCCTGGGTATCTGAAATAAGAAATCCATGTCCTCGTGGGATTCGGCTTATAAGTTTGTATGTTATTTATAAAATAATATAAAACATAATTACTATTTGTTTTCGGCTTATCTTTGGCTTTTTTTATGATAAGATCTATACTAAAATAAAATGTGCCTATACTAAATTTAAGTGGATTGCCATGAGCCAGGAGTTGTTTAAACTTTAATTTAAACCATACATGTAATAGAAATCTTTAGTAGAAATAACTCCGTCTAATCTAGAGTTTATTGTAGAGTTAAGAGAGAGATAACATTTTTTTAATTTAAGATATAAGAGTGTTATTAAAAAAGATATAAAATTCAAAAGGAACACATACGTTCTCTAAAGTTTGGATAATGGTTTTAAATTGAAAGACGGAGCAAACTAGACCCCTAATTGGTCTGGCTCTTTAATTGGACCAGTTGTATAATTGACTCAGTCAAAACTGGATAAACCGATTGTTTTTTTTTTAATTGACCTCTTGATCCCGTGTGAACCAGTAAAACTGGATCAGTTTTTGCATGCCCTTTAAAGTTACTTTTTAATCAATAAAATTTAAATATCAGTGTTGCTTTTTGGTGGCTTTTTCATCTTTTTGGCTTAAATCCTCTGTTCTCTCTTCTTTAATCTCTCTCTCTCTCTCTCTCTCTCTCTAACTGATTTGGAGGATTTCAAGTATTATTTTTTTAAAGAAATTTGAGATTAATTTCAAGTATTAATGTGGATATTATATTCTATTATAGTTTAAATAACTTAATTTTAAACATTTAAATTTTAACGTAACCAAATTAGCTGAATAATATAGGAAAATTATCTTTAATTGCCATTTTAGATCATTTTTTAATTTTAATTATTCATGTGTGACCATTGACCCATGAATTGGACAAGTGAACCATTTTCTCGGTCCCTCAACTGGGTTGACATCCGTTTTGATTTTCATAATTATGGTCAACACATTCTATAAGTGCATATTAATCATCCCATTGTATAATCCACCTTTTTTATAGTTGTATGTATATTTTTTTTAGGAAAGTGATGCTCTGATGTAAAATTTTAAAAATCCTACCCTCCTCTGCTCAAGAGAATAGAATGAAACTCTACGTGAATACATGACTCCACGTTGTACTATAAACATCTCTTGTGCATTGCAGCATGCAGTTAGAGGCAAAGCTAATTTAAGATAACTTGATGTTTTATAGACCTTATGTGATGTCACGCAGCTTTAGTAAGCAAGATTCTCTGTTAGTCTGCTGATATTATTCCCTGGCAACATGTCTCTATTAGGAGAATTAAAAGATTCATCCAATGTTAGATAACTTATTCTCCATCCATGCTGCTTTATATTCTAATACATATTGAAGGTTTCATCTGAAGGTTTTGAAGCTATAATCACAAAATTAAATCATAGTACACACACATATCCAACAGAGCCTATTTTTAAATTATACTAATTCATGAACAAGTAAATGCCAAAATAAACTATTTCAAGGTTCTTTTTGTCTCTTTCGCAATGAAATAGCCTAAACAATAATATTGTTGGATCTGCAGAGATTTGTTTGTCACTTCATCTTTGCTGCTGACCTGAGTTACCCAGACCCTTTAGTTTCCTGCAGAGTACTTGCACCTGGCACTTAAAAATGAGTAGGGGTATGACTATGATGCTTAGCTGATAAAAACCTATTACGGCGACTTATTTTCGCTGTAATAGATTGATATTACGGCGAAAATAAGTCGCCGTAATAATATTTTAATATTTTTAAAATTTAAATAAAAACATATTACGACGACTTATTTTCGCGGTAATAGGTTGATATAACGGCGAAAATAAGTTACCGTAATAGGTTATTACGATAACATATTAATACGACGATTTGTAATGTATTACGATAAATTTTTTATCATTGTAATAATTTATTACGACGACTTTTATACCTGTTGCGATGAATTAATTCGTCATAATAAGTCATTTTTTTTGTAGTGATAAAAGTAAAGCAATCATGTTTGCAATATTAACTCCAATTTTCCCCTAAAGCAAAATGTCTAAAAGAATTGGTAGTGGGACAAAAAATAAGCAGCAGAATTCAACAACAAGAAATATATGATTTAGCTGAACAAACCATGGATGGTATAGCATGCTTTAGGAGAGATGTTAAAACTTCATTATCATATAGAAAACTTGTGTTCTTTCATATTTTGTCTAACCAAGATTTGCAATAACTTCAGCAAGCAATCCACCGTGACAATATAAGCGAAAAAGTATTGGGAGTTGTTTACCTAGCTTCACCTCCGGGGTATAGAACAGGAGTTATAAAGAGTGAAGGCTTAATAAACAGAGGGTTAAAGATTTCTTTCTCCCTCCAAGTGTGGAACGTCTCATTTGCCAAATCCTACATCCCCATTTCATCATTGTTGCGTTGTGAAAGATAACTGTAGTCAAAGTCTAGAAAATAGATGAAATTTTTCTTGCAACCAGGAAATTCCTCTTCCAGTATGGGAACAGCTTCAAAAACAGTGCCATCTTCCCCAAATCCCTGGTCTCAGCCCACGTCCCCGTCTCATTATTCAGCTTATAAACTTCAATTCTGACCGTCATGCACGCAGGATCCCCACGGTCTGTCGGAGTAGAGGTCCGGAACCGAGAGACGTACAGAAGGGCTCCGTCGATTTCCACCAGATAATTCGGGAATGCCTTGCGCCCATGGGTGGAAGCACACGCGATAGTTCTCAGGATGGGGCCAGCGAGGTCGCAGACCACGACGGCGGGATCGGTGGCGGCGGCGTAGAAGCGGCCGTTGTAGTGGACGAGATCGAAGTAGGTATCATGGTTGTCAATGATGACGGTCCATCTTGGATCGCCCAGGCGTAGAAGCTGGTTCGTCATCCGCGGAGAGAACAGCCTTGAAGAGGGAGAGGCCGCGGATGCAGTTGGAAGGGTAGACAGGGATCCAGGCGTAGGTGAAGGAGTGGAGGAGAAGCATGCCTCGGAAGCGGTCTAGGGTTCCTGGTTGCAAAAAAAATTTCATCCATCCTCTAGGCTTTCGCTTTAGTTGTCTTCCGCTGCGCAACACTGAATAAATAGGGATTTACGATTTGGCAAATGGGACGTTCACACTCCGATTAAAAAAAAAAAAATTTAGCCCTCTATTTGAACCTTCACTCTTTATAACTCGTGTTCTATACCCTCGGAGGTGAAGCTAGGTAAACAACTCCCCATGCCTTTTTCACTAATATTATCAAACAACTCCCCGTACCTTTTCCCTTATATTGTCACGGTGGATTGCTTGCTGGAGTTATTGCAAATTTTGGTTAGATAAAATATGAAAGAACACAAGTTTTCTATATGATAATGTGTTAGTTGTATACAGTGACTACCTAATAGATAAGACTGAGTTTAGAATTATACTCTATATTCTTAAGATAATTTCATTTCGCAACGATAGTTACAGTCAATATGACGATTGTCTTCAGAATACAACCGTTTACTTCTGGTAAAAGTAGCACTAAAATTCACCAAAAATATCGAACTAAGAATGCCTCTCTCTTTTAATGCACTATTACTATACTACCATTAGGAGAGTATGCAAATGCCTAAAAAAGAATAAGACTAGGATTGATTCAGATTGAATCAGGAATGAATAAAAATGCAAATGTCTTGGGTCCTATTTATAGGTTTTAGATGCCCTTTGGAAGTAACCCTATGATTTAATTTGAATTTGATTTAATTGACCGGATTTGATCAAAGGATGCATTTGATACACCGATTCATCCTGTGATCTAATGATCACGTTATCAGATAGGTGGTTGCACAGCTTTGATATGTCATTTCAAGATCGAAACTTTATCTTATCACAATGGCCTGATCAGAGGAGCGATGCCTTATCTTGGATAGGCACATATCACCAACATCAACAGTTGACTGGTCAGCCGATGGGTGTAAGCCGTTGGATCGCGATCGTGATCGTAATTTAATCACCGCATCTTGACCCTTCATCCAATCGATCAACGATCAGTTTGATCCTGATCCGATGATCAACGGTTAATTGATCTCAGTCCCTTATCTTAATCCAATCGGTCTCCATCGTCGGATCCTTATGATCAAGAAAAAATTTAAAAGCCCTCAAGCTCCTTGCGACGATGCAAAGTACAAAGTGCACCTACAAAGTGCCATTCGCACAAAGTGCACCTACAAAGCGTCCATTGCATATCTACAATCAATGACATAATTTTAAAGAAAACATATAACAAGACATTTAAAATAAAAAAATATGACTGCGTACCGTGATTTTTGTGAACTTTTATCATAACCTTCAAAATTTATGTCGAAATCATTGAAATGGTATTTCATGTCTTTGTACCATCTCTTCAAGAAGTACTTATCTGGTAAACGAAATACATCGCTTTGATGAAGAACCAATAAGGCATGCCTACAAAGGTAACCATTGAACTCAAAGGATCGACACTGGCATTGGACATCATCCAAAACTTTATCGTATGATATGACATAATCTTTTATCATTTCCTTGCCGATTCCATTGACTTCAATCCTTTCATACGACTTTACATAATATACATCACAGTTGTCAGCTTCCTTGATTAATTTAGAATTTGATGCAGTCATTTCAAGGATCTCATTTTGAAACTTTTTGAACATGCGCCTTGTATACTTTCCTGCTGCTTGCCTCTCAAAAGGTGAGGATGTCTTTAGGAAAGCATTTGTTTGCAATGTCCTATTATCTTCCTTATTTTCTACCTTATACCTTTTCTCCAAATCATTTTCGTACTTGTCTATGAACTCCTTGAGTGTAGTCTTTGAATTAATAAATCCATCAAAAAAGTGATTGATACCCTCGCTCCTTTGTGAAGATGACATCCATGTATGCAATAATGTCAAAAAAAGAAGCATTAAGTATACAGATTTTCTTAGAGTTCTACAAAACATTAATATAAACTGAACATACTGACCTACAAACCTGTGAAGAATGTATCCTTAAGGTAAACTGGGATCCATTTATCCCAACATTCGTAAAGACCATTTAACCAATCTATAGCCTTGCATTCTTCATATTTCTCTATGAGATGTGCTCATTTTTTCTCGAATGACTGGTGAATTATATATCGCCTCATCAAAATCAACCATAAATTTAGGATTTGTTAAGAAAATATGACCATCTTTTCAGGTATCTTCTTCAATATATGTCAAAGACAAAATTGATGTCGTATGTTAGGAAAAACCTTCCTAACAGCAGCCTCGATTGGTTTATCTTAGTCAGTTTTTATAACATTAGGTGCTTGACCATCATTTGCATCCAGCCATGAATGAACAAACCATTTATATGTTCCAGTCCTCTCATCAGACAACAATGCGCAACCAAACAATATGGATTGTCCATGATGGTTGACTTCGACGAATGGCCAGTCCAAGCTTAGAACAACACCAAAGTATGCGCATGCCAATCTTGACCTTGGATGAATCCAGAAGATAGACCTTAGCTGACCATTATCATTAAGGTCTAAGGTATAGAAGAAATTGAGATTTCTTACTTGCATTTCGGCGAAATGGATTACTAGTGTGGGCACCAGGATCAGGCAGAGGATTCTTAACCCTCTGTGAATATCTGATTAGTTTTGATTAAGTCTTGAGTTGAAAAATTAGGTTTAGTTTATTTTAATTTGAGTCTCGTCCAGTTCAGTTTATTTTAATTTGAATCTTGTCCAGTTCAATTTATTTTAATGTGAGTCATGTAGTAAGTTTATTTAGCTTACAAGAGAGACACCGGTACGCAAGAAGAAGACAAGGCCTACACATGGAAGCAGTGAAGGGACGCCCAAATGCATGCCACCCAGATTTGAATTTTTAGCCCTGAATTGCAGCAGTGAAGGATGCCCATATTGCCGCCCAGTTCTTTTAAAAATTTCAACCATGAATTTAACCCAAAGAAGCAAGTGAAGGAAGCCCAATATGGTCACCCCAAATTACTGAATTTTGAATTTTCTTTCATGTATTCAAATTCAAAGGTGCCACTTAATCCACATTTTAGAAAGAAAGTGGGCGCCAATTTTTAAATTATTTTGAATTTTCTTTCATAAAAAGGGGCACCTTTTTTATTTCCATATTTGTATTTACTTGGGCCCCAAGTCTCTTATCCTATAAAAAAGACCCTCTTGTATGAAAAAAAAGTATTGAACCTTTCAATCAATCAATACAATCAATCAGTTATTTTGAATCATATTTTCCTTAGTGTTCTTGTGTTCTTGCTCTTGTGCATTCCTGCATCCAAGCCGCCCAACCTTAAACCTTAGCCGCCTTTTTGCCATCTACCAGTGGACATCCCAAACCCTAGCTACCCCTTGCACCCTCCAAGCAGCCACCCAAGAGACCTAGCCGTCGCCTTGCCCCATCCAGGGGACCCAAGGACCCTCGGCCGCCCCCATCTCCTTCTTCACTTCTTTTCATCTCTTTACCTTTATTCTGATTTTATCTTTTCTTATTAGCCCTTGTATGGTGATCTTGCAGATCCCTCAGTAGCCACGAATCTAGGATTCAAGGTGATCATCATCCAGGTCAGCAGATACTTAGCCGTAGATCTGTGGGCTCGAAGCTTGGTCATCTAGGGCGCATTCGCCAAGTAGAGCAACCCTTTTAGTACTTTGATATTTCTCTCATGCCAGGTACACCCTCTCTAATCTACTAGTAACTTTATTGAAGGAGAGCAAGCCCTTTCGAGGCTTCTTAGCCTTGGCGGTCTTTCTTCTTTACTTTTCTGTGAAACTGTTTCGCGTGCGGAGTTACTGTGAGTTTTTCTAAATCCCTCTTAGGCTAGTACTTCGGAAGACTAATCAACTGCAATCATTAATCATATAAAATTTACTTGCATACGGTCCTGCATCAGTTTGGTATCAAAGCATGGTTAGGGCTTAATTTTTAATTCATGTTATTATCAGTATATCATCTATTAATTGAATTGTTTCTATCTGCATACATATCAAAAAATTACAAAATTTATTTCTTTAGATTCATATAATTTAAAATATTTTTTATATTTTCTAAGAATTTAATTCAATCTATGAATAAATTGCATGCCTGATTACTCATAGAAAATATGAAAACTCCTAAGATTTTGTTAATCAAATTATTTTTGCCTGCATACATATCAAAAAATTACAAAATTTATTTCTCTGGATTCTATATAATTGAAGGTATTTTTTATTAATTTTTAAGGATTTAATTCAATTTTTTAAAAAAAATTTGAGATTTATTACTATTTATAGATTTTTTAATTATTTGTTTTGCATGTCATTCATTTGCATTAAATTACTCTATAGGCTCTCATTGATGTCAATAGGGATTGAGACCCCTTCCTTGGCCCAAAACAACCACCCATGTATTCCGATCCCAGCCTCTAATCTAAAACTGAGTAGTAACTTAATTGACATTTGCCCTAGAGGGCTAGGGACACCAACAGTCGGCACTACTACAGAAATTTAATTAGACTATGTCTAAAAAATGTAGTCTTTATATATAGACTATGGTTAAAAGTATTTTAAAACACGCAGTCTTTTGAGTGTAGTCAAAAAATATGAGCATAGTTAAAAGTCCCTGGTTTAGACTACATTTTTAGACATAGTTAAAAGTAAAAAAAAAAACGTAGTCTTTAAATACATTTAGACTACATTTTTATTAGAAATTGTAGTTAAAAGTTAAAAAAAACGTAGCCTTTATATACATTTAGACTAAATTTTTATCAAAAATTGTAGTTTAAGGCGAAAAAATCGTAGTCTTTAAATACATTTAGACTACGTTTTTATCAGAAATTGTAGTTAAAAGGCAAAAAAATGAAGTCTTTAAATACATTTAGACTACATTTCCATCAGAAAATATAGTCTATTATGTACATTTAGACTACGTTTTGATATTGAAAATGTGGTATAATATCCAATCCTATCATACAAACATATACTTTCAATTCCAGAAAAATTCTAAAAATATTAAATTGATATATCCAATACCGTCATCATACAAACATATTTCAAAAAATCTCAAATACATTGAATTAAAATATCCAATTTTCTTCAATACATTTTCAATATCAAATACATTTAGTGCCAATTTTCTTCAAATGAAACCTTGCAAGTACTCGACCCATTCTCCACGCATAATGTCGATCTCTTCTTGTTTATAAGTTTTCTTCTTAGTAAACTGCATATATACACATAAGTTACTCAGAAAAGAGCACTAAATAACACATGACACAAAAATCTAAAACCATAAAAATACTACTTATATATATATGAATCAAGTGTGCAATAATAACCTACCTTTTCATCAATTGAAATGATATGATTCTCAATGATCTCCTTCATATACATGATGACATAATAGCCACATTCAACACCTGATGGTTGCTTAGGACACTTGAAAGATGAATTTAAAAGTTTTTATAAGACTTAAACAAATAAGATATAATTTTATAAATTATAAAAAAGAATGTGCAAGTCAATATACCTTAACTGACTCCCAAGTAAATGTTTTTCTTGCAACTCGTTCAGCTTTAGCATTGTATATTTTGAGTGCACTGATATAGCAAAATAATAATAGTGTGGGACTCAAATGATATAACCCAGATAAATTACTATAAAATTAAAAAGAAATAAATACTTACGTATTAATAACACCTTTCAATTTTTTTCCAATTGAACGTCCAATAGAATCACAAACATACACTTTGTCCCCATAAGGGTCAATAACCACCAAGGACCAATGATTCCTTTATAAACATAATAACAATAATTAACATAATATCAAAAGTATCAATTTTCATTAAAAAACCACTTACATAGAGTTATAAGGAGCTAGAAACAATTGATACATATTACAATGCTCTAATCTTTTAGCAATAAAATATGATCGTACTCCAACCGATCCAGAGTGTATAGAGATCTGTGCAGGGTCTACGAAGCCATACATGTTGAGTAGTTTTGATTTCTTGAGTTGATTGTACAAATAGCTACACAAATCAAATTATTCAATCCCATGGTTATTATTAGAAACTTGTAACATCTAGTGATTGCATATGAAACACAAAAAATATAAAAATATCTTATTACCTCATATATAGCACAATACAACTACAACTAATCTCCTCCATTGAGCAAAAGTTATCGATATCTTTCCGAATAATATAACAGATCCGTTCATGATCAAAGACACCAACATCCAATACCACAGTTATTGTATTTGTATCTCCTAAACTTTTTGCAACATGATTCTTTAAATATGACAAACTCCATGGACCCTTTTCTTTGCTTTTTATTTGTAACTTTTATGGCCGAACAATCTTAGCCTGTTATAATAATGAAATTCAATTCACAAATGCTATATAGCAAATAGATTATCAATATAAATTAATCATAAATTTATGGATAAGTTAAGAAGTTTCATATATCTGGATCATCAATAACTAATGATTGAGGCCATGCAACGTGAGAACCAACAAAATCTTTAACTTTCACAGGATCATCACCAATTGTTATTGGAAGGAGAGCATCATCGTCAAAACAAGCATCAATAGATACACGATAATTATAAATACCCAAAGGAACTCATATACAGCAGAGTTTGGTGCTACATTCTCAATCACTGTACCATATCCAATTATATTATCAATAGATCATATTGCCAATTTGCATGGTTTTCCCTTCAAAGCAATAACATTAGAAAATATAAGTACTATGAATTAAAATAAAATGCTACAAATATAAGTAAATATTAACATACCTTTTGCATGTTTCTTTGTCCAATGGTAACTAATTCTATACTTGCATCATTTTGTATATCAGAATTAGTAACAGTTTTATTTGGATGCGGTTTTTTAACTGAGCAGCAGCTACCTTTCTCTGAAACATATTGATGAGCACTTGCAGCAATTTTTGAATTTCTCTCAACTTTCTATTTTCTTCATGAAGTTGATGTAGTTGATCAAGTAATGATTTTCTTTCCTCAGCATCTTCTCTTTGTTGTTGATTCAGTTTTTTTTGTTCTTCTAACAATTGTTCTAAGATTTTGCTTGTTTTCGTTCTTCTTGGAAGATTGAAATAGATTATAGGGGTAACCATATCTCCAACACCCCTTACTCGACCACCACATTCGGGATTTCCAATGCCATTCCTAGTACATTTTTTGTCCCGATTCTTGTATTGATCCATCTTTTACCTTCATTGTATATTCATCCTGATATGTAGACAAAACGAACCATACATTAAGAAGTTATAAAAGAATCTATAATTAGCTATTAAATGAATAATAACAGATTTACTTATAATCTTCTGTATGACTTCTTGGATGACTTCACTATCAGAACCATCACCTTTTGAATAAACAGCTTTCCATACAACACTTTGTCCAATGTCTTCATCGATGCCCATCTCTTTTTTCTATAATTAATAGACAACGAATATAAGCTTAAAAATTAGCTAATAACTACTCAACAATGTAGAACTAAATATTCAAAACTTACTATCTTTTCTTCCACATTAACAAATCCATGCCTAGATGAACGATGTCGATACTCATTGCTTTTTGCTCTTTCACTTTGCAACCTACTCATTCCTGAAATTCTGAGAACTATACCTGCTGACAAAGGCATTCTAAGCATCCTTTTTTATGAATGGATAGTTCTTAGGAGGGTTGTCAAATAAGGGTGCCTATCCTCCAATGGATTCAAGAATTTTGTCCTCAACTTGAACTTAAATTGTCTCCATTTGTACAGAAGATGACAGAATATGTTTCTGTCCTTCAATTGGCACATTATAAGCTTTCTACAAAAACATAGAAATACATAAGAGCATACTAATAAAATCAAATTTAATTAAAATAATTAATAAAAAACTTACCTTTATTTGCATCCAAATTTTGTTTTTCAGTTCTTCAGGAACTAAATGCCAATTTTTGAAATTAATAGGCATAGTGGTTCTGGCTATAACACCTTAATAACTTTGCATTTCTGTATTAACCTCCCCTAAAGATTGTCCTCTTTTATTGTAAGTCACCTCCTTTACTTCTCCACGAGACCTAGCTTTTACTACTCTAGCATAATTATTGGACCCCTTTTTCTTTTGACCTTTTCTGCGCTTGACGCAGGTTCTTCATTCGCAGTCAGCAACCTGTACAATAAGAGTAAGTTATCATTATTTTAACAAAAACCATAATATATAAAAATAAATATAATAAAATGTAAAAAAAGCGAATATATGATTAACAAAGATATTACCATTTCATGTTATTTATTGGCAATCAAAGTACCCTCACTATCATCCCGCACATAAGGTAGATGAGAATCATCCATAATATCAAAAGACTATATCAGGCACTGATCTGATAACACAATGTTCTAATACTATATCACCTAACTCATCATCATTTGAATAACCATTAAACTTGTGCCTTGAGTTTGGAACTACAATCAACCAAGCTGATCATTTCCATCATCTACATAAAACACTTGCTGGGCATGAGTAGACAAAATAAAAGAATGACTTATGTCCAGAACCCCATAAAAGGACATGTTTGAAATTATCGGGTTCTTGTCCTTCGAGCTAGACACTTGCATTGTTTTAGCAGTTAAGGTGACACCATTATTCTGAACACATCTGGTACTATCACGTTTTTTGGTGTGAAATCGAACTCCATTTATAAGATATCCATCATATCTTATCACTTGGGGTTGAGGTCCATGAGATATCCACCTCAGCGTATTAGAAATGACGTTACTGGATTCCTTAATCTCAAACGCAACCTACACTCATTTTTAAGATTCAGCAACATAAATGATAGTTAAGTATAAACAAATCATGGTCTCCTAGAAGATGCCAAGCACATAGTCATATACCTTTTCATGCAACCAATTTATGAATGTTCGATTATGCTCATCCTGAAGCCACTTTTGTCTTCTTGTTTTATTTCGATTAGTTGCCTTCAATTCTTCCATGTGTTGCTTGTATGTTAGAACTTATGTAGTTATGACCACATACTTTAAAAATAAGAACATTTAATGAGACTCATATAACATGTGATGAGTCTGACTTACTCTACATAGGCTGCAACTTCTATTGTATTTTCCAACACATAAAGATGTGCTTGCTCTAATTCTTTCGCATCAGCTATAATACATGAGAACCAGAAAGTGGTTTTTCAATACTGTGTTGACCATCACACTCATTTCTCATTGATGGGATCCCAATAGCTTTCATATTTGACCAGTACTTCGAACAATATTCTATAGCTTCTTCAGCAATATAACATTCTGCAATGCAACCTTCTGGCCTATTGCGATTGCGTACATATCCTTTTAAGATCTTCATGAATCTTTCAAAAGGATACATCCATCTTAAATAGACTAGTCCACATAGCTAGACTTCGCGTACAAGGTGTACTGTTAAATGAACCATTATATCAAAAAATGAAGGAGGATAATTCTTTTCCATCAGACATAAAGTCTTCGCAAGTTCTTCTTGTAGTAAACTGAGATTGCAAGTATCCACAACTTTGTTGCAAAGTGCATTGAAGAACAAACTTAGTCTAGTTATTGTGGATCTCATGTTCTTATTCAACAATCCTCGTAATACCAATGGAAGAATTTGTTGGATCAAAGTGTGGTAGTTGTTGAGGGATAAAATCGCTGTGTGTTAATAATCGTGCACATGGCTAGGGCTAGCCCTAATTCCTACTCGCTGTGCAACACCCGCCAGAGATAAGTTAGCCTCGGTAAGTTGGGGCACCTTAGCCCCTCGCCGAGCCAAGGATTTCCAAGGCGCGGATCACATCTCTCGGCCCCAGCCGAGCTGTATCGTCTCTCAGCCCCAACCGAGCTATCGCATCTCTCAGCCCCAGCTGAGCTGTATTGTCTCTTGGGCCCAGTCGAGCTGTATCGTCTCTTGGCCCCAGCCGAGCTATATTATCTCTTGGCCACTCTAGCCGATCTCTCCCATCGCTAGGCCTAGCCCGAGCGATATCTATACCTCTACGGAATTTGGCGTGGGAGAGCTCGAATTCGTAAGATTCCAAACAGAAATCATATCCGGAAGTGGCCTAGGACATGTGAGAGTGGCCTAGAGCCCTGGAGCCTATGTCCTCGCCAAATCTCGAGACATCAACAAGCTCTCCTAGCCGTTGATCCTCTAACTAACAAGATATGAATTCTACTGACCTCATAACAAACTGGATTCAGATCCTAACAACTTTCGGACCCACAACGCCCCCAGGGAATCAGGTGATCCTCTATAAATAGAGTCATCTGTCGGCTCCTCAGGTATGCGCACTTGCTCACTGGAACCCTCTCTCCTTCTGCCTTACCTTCCGCCATTAGCGCTCTGCTCAAAGTCCTGGAGGAACTCTTTAGCGAGAGCCTTCTCCTCATTTTTGTTGATTATCGATCCCCACTGACTCGCGCGAGGACTGTTTTGCAGGTCCGCCCAGGAGGAAGCCCATCTCGAAGCCCGATTGTGCCTGAGTCGGAGGACAGATTTCGGCAGCAACAGAATGGCGCTAAAGGAAGGGCCCTCAAGTCCCATAAACTTGTGATCCAGGAGATAAGGATCTCGATCTGAAAGAGAACTCCTTCCACGGCCAGCCGAAGAAAGGCTACCTTCGAAGCCTGAGATCAGGTCGCCTCCCAAAGGCCTAATCCGGTAAGCAGTGTTGCGCCGCCACCACCGCCAGTTGAGACTCCATTGCCACTTGCGGCCCCGGTGACCCAGGACTAGTTTGCTTCACTGATCCAGCAAGTCCAGGCTCTGGCCCACCTGATTCAGTGGCGCTCCAAAGCCCCCCGTCAGCTACTCCTGCCCCTCACCCCTCTGAGGAGGATGCAGCCCCCGCTCATCCAGCGATCTTTTCTTCCGGTCCGCATGGGGTTGCGGACCCCCCTTGCCATCCCAGGGAAGCTGAGCCAGCTCCCCAAGGAGTCCGCGGCAAGGATCTCCGTAGATCTCAGCGGGCCCGATCCCTTTCCCCGGTGTTCTCTTGCCATGATTCAACACCGTCTTAGTATCCCCCTCGTTCTGCCCCTTCTGCTTTTCCTGATAGGGATATCCGCTGCCAACTCTAAGAAATGCGTCAAGAGCTAGACGCCGCCAAGCAAGCCCATCCGCTTCAGGATAAGGCTGAGCAGGGCATCCCCTTCTCTAAGAAGATCATGGAGGAAGTGATTCCCTCCCATGTCAAGCTGCCCGCCATCAAGCCTTATCATGGCTCCTCCGACCCCGACGATCATCTCAGCAGCTTCCGATCGATCATGATGTTCCACGGGGCATCAGATGCGATCCTCTGCCGCGCTTTCCCTTCCACCCTCAGGGGATCTGCATAAACCTGGTTCAATGCTTTGAAACCAGGTTCCGTTAATTCCTTCGATGAGCTGAGCTGCCTCTTCATCAGCCAGTTCGTCAGCAGTCATCGTCATTGACGGAGATCCGACTCCCTCTCTGAGTTAAGTAGAGAGAGGGGGAGTCCTTGAAGAAGTATCTCGGCTGTTTCAACATGGCCATGCTAGAGGTGGACCACCTTAATCATGAGGTGGCCATGTCCGCCCTGGCGGGTGGAGTATTGAAGGAGAGTGACTTTTACCTGGCGCTGGAGGTAAGCTACCCTCCAAACCTCTCCGACATGATGGCTCTGGCAGACAAATATGCTAGAGTCGAAGAATCGCGGAGAGCTGCCCGAGCCGAGCTTACGAAGAAGGAGCCCAAGGGCTCAGATAAGCACCGACCTGCCCATCAGCCAAGCCTGCCTCGCTGCCAAAGGATTCCCCAGCCACCACCAAAGAACCGCACTCGGAGCCCGCCTAGGAGGTTCAATCGATTCACTCCGCTTACTGCCCCAAGAGCGGAGATCCTTATGGAAATCGAGTGCCAACTCCCTCGACCTCATCCTCTTCGAGGAAATGCGGCCCGAAGAGACCCCACCAAGTATTGCCACTACCATCGCGACCATGGCAACGACACTGAAGAGTGCTGGCAACTGAATAATGAGATCGAAAGGCTCATCCAGCGGGATAGACTGGATCGGTTCAGGGGAGCCCCCGAGCCAAGAAACGGGGGTGATCGCCGGCCTGAGCCCCAGCCGCAACCTCTTCCTCCTCCAAATCCTCCGGTCGCTGGCCACATTAATGTGATTGAGGCGGTCGATGGTCCTTCAGGCGGGAGGGACGATGAAGAAGGTTCAGTGCCAAAGAAAGCGCGAACTGATGAGCTCTCTTTCTCCAACGACGACTTCCAGGGGATACAGTTCCCGCACGATGATGCGCTAGTTGTATCTCTTAATTTGAACAACTATGATGTAAGCCGAATTCTCATTGATAGTGGAAGCTCCGTCAATGTTTTGTACCTCGATGTGTTTGTGAAGATGAAACTTCTCATGGAGAATCTCCGAGCGGTGGACTCCACCCTAATGGGGTTCATCGGTGATGTTATTACCCCGAAGGGGGTCGTGACCCTGATGGTCCGAGCAGGAACCTGGCCTTCCATTGCCACTGTGTATGCAGATTTCCTGGTAACCAAGCTCCGGTCGCCTTACAACGCGATCTTGGGAAGACCCGGCTTGATGTCCCTCAGAGCCATCATCTCCATCCCACATCTTGTTATGAAGTTCCCAACCGAGCGAGGGGTTTGGTGTAGTTCAAGGGAGCCAAACTATAGTTCGACAGTGCTTTGTCACCAACCTACAATCCATATTGCCCGAGGTCGATGGACTGGATGCTCGGGAGGATTTTGCCGAGAAACGAGGAGAACCAACCGAAGAGTTGGAGGAGGTACCGTTGGATGAAGCTCGGCCCGACCTAACCATAAAGATCGGGTCGCTACTGAAGGGGAAGCCCCGACTGGAGCTAATCGACTTTCTCTGAGGAAATGCTGATGTCTTCACTTGATCAGCTTCTGACATGCCTGTGATCAGCCCGGACGTCCTCGTCCACCATCTCAATGCAGATGAGATGTCCCGACCCGTGAAGCAAAAGAAAAGAAGCTTCGCCCCTGACCGACAGAGAGCAATCGAAGAAGAGGCGGACAAGCTCATCAAGGCAAACTTCATTCGGGAGGTGAATTATCCTAGCTGGCTGTCCAATGTTGTTATGGTGAAAAAGTCGAATGGTAAATGACGAATCTACATCGACTTCACCGACCTTAACAAAGCATGCCCAAAGGATAGCTTCCCTCTCCCTTGGATC
>UESW01004249.1:304307-472794 GCA_900491605.1 Calamus simplicifolius
CTCTTCACATGGCAGAAGATTCCCCACACGGAGGGGCTAAGCATCCAACCAGAGGGAGAAGGAAAAGTCCGCGCATGCTACGGGGGTACATGTGCACTTCCTACCCTGCGACCCCCGTAGCAAACCACAAAGGACACACAGAAAGCGCATATGTGCGCTCTCTATGTGATCTCTGCGGACCTCCTGTGCGCTCTCCATATGATCTCCGAAACTCCTCCCTTGAGGACGAGCTGCTCTCCAGTGGCTCCTTCGTCACCCCGGCTATCCATGGGAAGGTGGCTTACAAAAGAAAACTCAGTCCCTCCACTCTCAGCTTTAGGAACGTGGACATCATGAAAACTTTCACAGCTCAAAGAGAAGAAAATTTTGGGGATGGCCTAACACGGCCCCTTCCTCCCCTTTTTATAGGCAAAATGGTCCGGGAGTAGCTGTTAAAGCAGTAAGCCCCGAGATTCAAAATGCCCAATCCACGCTGCCACGTGGCCTCCTAGGATGAAAATAGCGCCCTTCGATGCGCACCAAACGCGTTGCTCAGCCCATGACGTACGCCAGAAGATTTTCTCTGATCTCGGATCACAGTCTTAAATGCAGAAAATCGCCCGCTGATCTTAGAGATACGGGCAGACCTGGAAAATCGCCGGTGAAAATGACACCCTCCAATGGCAAACAAGCACTTGCATCGTGCGTTGAAATGACCCATCTTGGAAAAAGTTGACATAATAAATGTCCTGGAAAGTGCCGAGGTGACCTTTTACAAACCATAGAGCCATATTATCCTTTTTGACAAAGAGAATATCAGCTCCTTGGAAAAGGCAAAAGCATCGGCAGAGTCATAAAAAGGGCGCAGAAGCCAAGTACTCCTCAATAAACATACCTCGGTATTCCTTTCTCTGGCTCAACTGCCCGTTGCATCTTGACGTAAGCCGAGACATTGCCTTGCATTTTAACTCAAGGCCAAAACTGCCTCCATGCTTCGAATAAACCAAAGTATCTCCTTTCAGTTCAGCATGACTGAACGTGGTCTTGTACTTCAGTCCAGTCTAAGGTAACTACTTTTGTCTCAATGATAATGGGACATTCTATAAGCCCGACCTACACCCAGAATGCGTAAGCATCGGTTAAAGTCGGAGTGCACGTCCTATGAATATAACCCGACCTACACCCAGAATGTGTAAGCATCGGTTAAGGTCGGAGTGCACGTCCTATGAATATAAGCCCCGGCCAAGGCCGGAGTGCGTCTTTTGTCAAAACCTCGATAAAAACCGAGCGATATACAATGTTCCAACTGAAACCTACGAGTCCCATTTACCTCGGTCAAAACGAGGATGCTGTGCTGGAGGTTCCCCAGGAGAATTTTGTTCCGTAAGACTCGGACGATAAGGGAAAACATTTCAGAAATGCAACAAACAAGGAAGTTCCAAAAAACTTTTCTCCGTTCATTACAAGAGGGGAAAACAAAAGAAAAGATACATTAGCCCTCATAGGGGCTTGCTACTTCCTCCAGGCGCCGCCGAACCCTCCCTGCACTGCGGGCCGAATTGGCCATTTGCTGTCGAAGGGATGCCACCTCCCACTCCAGCCTACTATTGGCTTGGCGAAGGAGCTCAATCTCTCTTGCCGAGACGGCCAGGTATTGCTCAGCCATTCTCCAGACTTGCTCGCGGTCCGTGAATAACGACGCCAAAACCTCCCCGTCAACAGTTATTGTGGTGCGGCCCCGGTGAGGCACCCCAAGGCTGCCAACAACGCTGCTTGGCATCCCAGTTGACCTCCCTCATTCTCGGAAGCCATCCTGTTATCGTAAACTTAGACAGGCCAACAGGAGATCGGCAGAGGAAATGGTTAACGATGGCGTACCACCCACCGGTATTTAAATTACCTCGGGTGAGCGTCCCGATCAACGAACCGTCAGTTCCAACACCACTACCATAAAATCTTGCCACGCATCATCACTTCAGTGGCGCTCACAGGAAGCGAGGAATCGCTCCCCTTTTATCGGAAAGGATGAATAAATGACGACACGCCAAAAACACCCTTCTTCTCGGGACCAAACTCCCTCGAAAGCGTGCCCGCCTCTTCGCCTTGGGCGGGCCGAGTTACCTAACTTTGGCTCTAACCAGGATACCTCTGCAATCCTTAGCCATCACCTGCCGAGCTATCTTATCTCTCGGTCTAAGCCGAGCTATCACGTCTCTCGGCTTCATCAGAGCTATCCCTATACCTCGGCCTCGACCGAGACATTTACTTAAATCTGAACTAAGTCAGTCGAGGAACGCGAACAAGTCATAACTTGTTCGCAGTCGAAAGAAAGTCTGGAACAAAATATTGGCTAAAAGATAAGCAAATGGAGGCCGAGGGCCTGTTCATTGAAAACTTCAGACCAAATTACATATCTAAAAAAGCAAAAGCACACAAATAACTCTCAATGGTCAGGAGCTGGATCAGTCCAGCAGTACCCTCAACAATGCCGGGGAAGCCTGACTCATTTTTCCCACTTCAAAGGTTGTCGTTTCCTCGACGATGGATTTGAAGCGTCCTTCAGGGGCCGCGGCCTCACTAGCATCCAGAATAGCATCAAGGTCGACGTCTGAAACATCGTCGTATTCGCCTCTTAGCCCCTGGGGTACAAGCCTCAGAGGTTTCAACATCCAAGAAAGAGAGGTCCCATTTTGGATGCTCCTTTAATTTCTTATTTCGAACATCCTCCACACCAAGCTGGAAGGCATCGGCACAAATTGCATCTTGTTCGCCCCTGAGTAGAGCGAGCTGCATCTCAGCTTCAACGACTTGATTTCGAAGTAAGGCGACCTGCCCCTCAGTTTCAGCAGTTTGACTCCACAGTAAGGCAATCTGATCCTTGGTCTCAGCGACCCGCCTTTCGAGCTCTGAGCTCCTCCCTCGACTAGATGCCAATTCCCCTTGCAGGGTCCGTATCTGGCTTCAGTTCTCCAGCTCCGCCTTCTTCATATGCAAAAACAAAATTAGCCGATGCCACGATGAGCCAGCAAGGGAAGCCAAAAAGGGAGTACCATACCTCCTCCTCCTGCCAGGATAACTTCTTGGTCAACTCCTTGACCTCGTCAAAAGCCCTCAGTTTATCAGCCTTAACCCGCTCGATTCTGCCCTTGAGGTCATTATCCTCGACTGCCTACTATCAGCTTCTCCCCAGGCTTGGGAGAGCTCGCTATCGAGTTGGGTTAGCTTTTCCTGGTGCCACTTGATCCTGTCATCCCTGTCAGCAATACCACGGTTGAGTTGCCGTACCTTCTCCTCCAACTCGCCAAGCATTTTGTTCAGGTGATTTCTCTCCTCGATGGCTTCTTTCCTCTGCCTGCCTAGGCTTTCACTAAACTGTTTCTTGACAGTTTCCATTTCTCCAGCATGCCTAGACTTGATCTGCGATAACTCCAGGCATGCATCATCGTACCTCGCCAGGAGCCCTCGTAGCTCTTTAACTTCAAGCCTCAGCTTGGACGCGTCATCTAGGGCGGCCTGATGCAACACCCACACTTCGCCAAATTCTTATTGTCGTTGCCCAGAGCTTGTTCAAATGTATCAGACGCCTCCGCTCGCTATCGAAGCTCGGCGCTGACTCTCCTGGCCTGGGCACTGGCCCCTGTCGCCAGGTTCAAGCGCCAGCACAGTGCCCTGGTGATCAAAGCACTCTGCAGAATGAAGCACAAGTGAAAAGAGCGCGACCAAGCTAACCAGAAAGCACTCGCTACTCGGGAATAACAACTCACTTGGGAGATGTAGGACCTGGCTAGCCCCATGAGGGTGGAATTGTTGATCTCGGAAAGAAGATGGGCATCCGTCACCACATTCCGCTGGCTGAACGCGGCATCAACAAGGTCTAGGTCCGTGAACTCATCCGCCGAAGGACCCGTGCTCGGGTACAGTGCTGACCTCATTAGGGTAGCAAACGCCGCCTCGACGGCGATTCCGAGCTACCGGGCTGACCGTCCCCATCCGAAGGATTGGTCCGAGCACCCCCGACTGAGAATCCTTTGATCTCCTGGCCTCCCTCAGCAGAATTCCAGCCTGGGATTCCTCGGATAACTCGGCCAGCCCAACCGCCAGTTTTCCCAAAACTTTGGTGGAGGAAGCTTCGGCTGCAAGACCTTTACCTTGCTCTCTCCCCTTGTCCGAGCTTCTTCCCTCGATCATAGGCGCCTGCTCCTCCCCCGCAGGCTCCACCAAAGCCTTAGTCTGTTCATCAATTTCCCAACCACTCCAGGAAGAAGTTCTCCAGCCATAGGCTCCTTTTGAACCTCCACTACAATCGGCCCAACATTGCCGCCCCTAAATCCCTCCAGAGGGAGCCCTCCAATGGAAGGCTTGTCTTGAGCCTCGATGATTGCAATTTCTCCCTCCTGTCCTCCTGCCAAGGCCAGAGGCATTTCCTCGCTCGGAGGAGGGCCCTCAGAGGCACCGACCTCCGCCGTGCCAGCCATTGGCTCACCTTCAAAAGAAGGGGCTCCCAGACAAGCCAACGGAGTTTCATCCGGGCTGTCTACTATTTCCACCACTAAAGGACAAGAGACCTCAGTAGTCCTCTCTGAATCCTCCTCTGCTTTCAGCGCCTCCGCTGTGACTGCTCCAACCTCAAGCGAGCGCTCTTCGAAAAAATGAGCCGTCTTCTCGGGCTTACGTTTCTCCCCTCCGCTGCTCTCCCTCGGGCACTTGCTCAACTCTTTCTTTATGTGGTCCGATAGTTCAGACTTCTTGGCTGCGGGAACAGAGAGCGAATGGTCAGACCGAGGCATATTTGCTCGAGCAAAATCAATGAAAAAGAAAAAGACTTACTATGCGGGTCAAGGGGGCTAAGCCCGGCGGCAAAAGAGCCTCTTCCGACAGTAAATCGTTAGCCGAAAACGTCCTACCATCACGAAGGACCTCCAAGTCCTCCTTCTCCTACTCAGATAGAATCGAATGTACTTCCACGTCTCGAACAAAGTTTCCCCATCCCCAGGAAAAATCGGAGCCGATGTTCCCCTCGGCAATAAAAAACCTGACCATCCACTCCTTGATAGACGATGGCTTATCTGTTATCGTCTTAAATGACCTCCGAGGTCCAATGTAAGGCTACTCTGATTTCCTCCCAGGCATCAGATAGTAACAGGCGCGAAAGAGAGAAAGAGTTGCCGTTACCTGAATCCGGCTACACATTAAGATAAACCCGATGACGCTGCGCCAACTATTGGGATCCACCATTGTCGGGCAAATGTTGTAGAATCTCATGATTTCCTTCACCAAGGGATGAAGGGGAAATCGAAGGCCCGCCTTCAGGCTGTCTTCATAAAGAAAGACCCCATGCTCCAGATCTTGCAAAACCATATGCTCGGGCTCCGACAATCTTAGAGGGACATCCGAGGGAATGCCATACTTTTGGCGTATTCTCCCCAAATCCTTGGTGGCAATCTCTGAAACCATATCATCGGGGCTCATCATCCTGCTGGCCGAGAAAAACACCGAGCGAGATTACAGAGGAAACATAGAGCAAGATTCTCCAAAGAGGAACGAAAGAGCGCTGCGAACAGGAACGACGCTGTTTCGACTTTACTTTCCTCCAAAGAAACCGCCTTAAGAGAAAGATAGGGCATCTCAATCGAGACGCCCGGAACCGCCATTGCGGATGCCATAAAAATCAGGATTTGCTACATGGCAATTCTCCAACCGCTGCCTCAAAGGAGCCTTATGTGACGTGCCCCGTAAAGGCACATCTCACAAAGGCATGGCGGCCGCGCAGCATTAAATAGGGCATCATTGCGCAGGCTGTCAAATCCGGATCCCTCCGTTCAAGTCATGCCACCTGGAATTATACTCCCTACGCCCGAACCTATGCTTCGAACTAGGGAGTGGGGGGCATGTGTTAAGGGGTAAAATCATTGTGTCAATAATCGTGTGTTGGCCCAGATGACAACCCAAGAGGGGGGGGTGAATTGGGTTCTTTAAAAATTTAGCCTCTTGAAAAATTGTTTGCTTAAGATGAATGAAAACAAATGCAATGTAAATATAAAGTACAGCGAATAAAACAGAGATAGAGATAGAGTCAATGGAAGCACGGCAAACACAAAGATTTTATAGTGGTTCGGTGTATCCAACACCTACGTCCACTCCCAAGATCCTACTTGGGTCCACACTATAATCACCTCGATTACAGCCGAGTTGTTTTACAAGTTCACAACTCAAACTTGTTGTTTTACCCGGGATCACAACGAACCCAGCCGGTTTTTCGGGCTCACCAGCACACAACCCAAACTCAAGCAAAACTAGCTTGACCCGAGGTTAACAACCTCCACTAGTTCAATCCCCTTTGATTGAACTAGGCACAAACAAGAATAGAATGTTTTACAAATTTTCACAGCTCCTTAATGAGCAAATATTCAAAGAAAAGTAAATAGGTTTAGAAAAGCCTGGTTTGAAGTTGTTTGGCTTTGAGCTTTTCTTCTTTTCTTCTTTTCCTCTTCTCCTTGCTGGGTTGAATCAAGCCTCAGCTCCGATTCTTCACAGTAGATGCAGTTGAGAAGATTGAAAAGTTGGTCTCTTTCTTCTAGTTGAGAATCCTCCGATTTTCTCTATTTGAACGGCTTGGATTCTTCTTTGAGCTTTGTGGAGTGGAAGGTTTTGAACTTGAAAGCTCCTCTCTTGGATATAGGCTCAAGACTTCTCGGATTTTGATTTTTGATTTTTGTCTATCCGTTTCTATCTCTCTCTTTCTATATTTTCAAACGGTTGTTTTTCCCCTTTTTATAGATTTTCCTTTGATTCATTTTTGGGTGGAAATCTAGCCGTTGGAGTGTACCTGGAAGGATTTTCCATTCATAAAAAATAGCCGTTAGATGTCAGAAATCAAAAATATTACCGTTAGAGCTGATCTGGCATTTTTGATTTTTCGTCCAGGTGGGTTGGAGTCGGCTCCAGCTTTTCAGGTGTCGGCTCCGAATCGTTTTTCCATAAATAGTAAAATCTGAGTTCGTCGTGGAGTCGGCTCCGCAAAAGTAAGTGTCGGCTCGCCGTCGTCAGGTGTCGGCTCCCGAAAACTGTAGGTGTCGGCTCCAGGATGCTCAGAAAATCAACGCTCTGTTCCAGCATCGGAGTCGGCTCCAGACACAGTATCGACTCCGAAACCTTAGGTGTCGGGTGTCGGCTCCAGGTTGTATCAAAAATCAGATTAAAATTGAATTGGCCATGGGGTCGGCTCCAGACTTTCTAGGTGTCGACTCCAAGCTCTGAAACTTTGAAATCTCTGATTTGTATTTGATTCAAAATTCATTTCTTAATTCCTTTAAATTGATCAAATAAATTTAAGTCCTGAAACACTTATAAAATCCATTAGTAATCAAATAAATATACTCAATTCCTTTATTAATCATCAAAATCAATGAATGGATCAACAATCTCCCCCTTTTTGATGATTATAAAAACATTGAGTATATGCATAGAATTCTTAAATTAAAGAGAATATCAAGGAAGTGATCTTTACGAGTAAGCTCCCCCTGAATAAGGTAGCTTCTCTTATGAAGTTCAAATTCAAATTATTCTTCCTCTTTGATACTTAAGATTTCTTTGTGCATAGACAATTCAATTTGATTATCAATCCATATCAATAACTCAATATCATATTAATCAATTAACATTCTCAACTATAATTCTTTCCATATAATTTTCTCCCTCTTAATGCATATACAATCCTAATTCTCTCCCCTTTTTTGTAATCAACAAAAAGGTAAAGAATATTTTACTGCATCAAAGGATAATTGCATCAAAAAGATAATCAAAAGTCAAATATTACATAAAAACTTTTCATTCATTAACATAAGCTTCACTACATCAACATATTGTCAAGTATTACATAATTCTCTCCCTCTTTAACTTCATTATATTAACTTCATTACATCAAAATGTAAACAACATTTCAACAAGATTGAACATAAACAACATCAAAAGTTCTTTCTAACTATTCTTGTTAAATGGTCTACTATATTTTTCATTCCATCACATTGAAGTCTAACATAATCTTTTAGTCTCTCATCCACAAATGTGCAAGCTGTTGTGATTTTGTCTTGAAGTTCGGCGTTGCACTTTGAATAAGTTTCACCATCTCCACAAATCTCTTTAAGCTCTTCAAAGATGTTCTTCAAATCACCATTTAAAGATTCTGCGGAGGAGTTGAGAGTTGATTCAATCTTTGCAATCCGATCATCAAGGGAGTAAAGTGATTCTTTTATATTCATAAATTTACTGTCAAACTCATCCTTCTGAGCTGCAAACAAACTTTTTAATTGCTCCATTTGAAGGTCTGAGAATCCAGTCGAAGAAGTGGATGGTTGATCATAAACTTGTGCAGGTGCAGGAGCAGGAATGGGACTCCTAGGCTGTGGAGAAGGAACCCTAAATGATGGTCCAGCCTCGCAAGGCTCAGAAACTCTCGGCATAGGGGCTCTTTCATCTAGGTGTCCTTTCCTATCCCATTGACCATTCACCTTGACAAAACCCATCCGATGCAATGTAGCTAAGCTATAGTAATCTGTGTGCCTTAGGTTCTTGGAAAGTTCATTCTCTTGAATTGTAACCCCTTGGCTCTTGAATACCATAGTTAGTACCATTCCATACGGTAGGGATGATCTCCTTTTCCCTCCAGCTTCTGCCATATAAAAAATCATCATTGCTGCCAGATTGATCGGCTGCCCAGTTAGAACACTGTCCATAACCACAATGTCTCGCTCCGAGACATACTCAAACCGACCAGTTTTTGGAAACAAGATCCTACTGCATATATTGTGTAATAATCTCAATTCTAGGGGTAGTTGATTGGCTCTAATTTCTTCAAACTCAGTTACATCCCTTCCTAACATCCTTGAAAGGGCTGCTGACCTATCACTATGCATGTCAGCGGCTAAACCAGTGATCGGGATGCTGAGGAGGTTTCCGAGCTTTTGAAAGGTGAGATGAATCCTTTTCCCTTTAACATTGCTTACTAAACCTCCATCCCCTCTAGCCAAATTGAATAGAATTCTTTTACTAGGGCTGGATAGGTAGGAACATCAAGAGAACACAGCATATCCCAGCCCATTTCCTTCAATTGTCTCCCGATTGAAAAACCTTCGGATTCAAATAGGTCAAAATCGACTTTTCTACCCATTGTGATGACTCTATCAGCTAGGGTATCTACCTTTGTGGAAGATGTGTTGGGATTGTCAGAATCTGTGGACGAATCGCTGCTTGGAGTCGGCTCACGAACGGGACGACGTGCGGACCGCTTTCCCGTAGTTACCGGCGCTCCAACCACTGATTCTCTCCTTTTGGGTGCCATTTGATCTTTGGAAAGGTTCGATTTGGATGGAATTAGAGATGGGGAAGTTTTGGAGAAATTTTGGAAGAGTTTGGTTAGGATTTGAGAAAGTGATGAAGTGACGAGGTGTCGACTCTGCCCTAATAAATCAACATTTGACTCCCAGGTGTCGACTCCCGCAAAGTCGGGTGTCGACTCCAAATCGCTAACACAGTCAGCGCTCGAACTGGAGTCGGCTCCGAATTCACAGGTGTCGGCTCCAAGGTCAGGGACCGAGAGCGACACAGTCAGAGGTGTCGACTCCTCATTCTGAGGTGTCGACTCCAGAGACAAATTCAGCAAAAAATATGAGATACAAATGACTGAAACTCGTCAAAATAAATTTTATAAAATTTTGATAAAATTATGGAGTATTAAGGATCAAATAGCTCAAATGACTAGATAATTTGTCCTTAAAATAGTGAAGGGAATATCAAGAAATTGATAGAAATTTTAGATTCTCATTCCTTAATGTATCAAAATCAATCCATAGGGTCACATATCCCTAATTCACCTCTAAGATAACAAAATCTTTCTTCACTCAAAGGTTTTGTAAATATGTCAGCTAATTGTTCCTCTGTATTAACATATTCAAGACAAATTTCATTATTAGCTACATGTTCTCTTATGAAATGATATCTAATTTCAATGTGTTTTGTTCTTGAATGTTGAATTGGATTTTTAGTTAGATTTATTGCACTCGTGTTATCACATCTAATTGGTGTTTTGTCGGGGGTTATGCCATAATCTTCAAGTTGTCTCTTAATCCAAAGGATTTGAGCACAGCAACTTCCAGCTGCAACATATTCTGCTTCAGCAGTAGATAATGCAACCGAATTTTGCTTTTTGCTAAACCAAGAGATTAAGTTACATCCTAAGAATTGACATGCACCACTTGTGCTTTTTCTATCCAATTTACATCCAGCATAGTCAGAATCAGAATATGCAATTAAATTTAAGGTTGAGTCTCTAGAGTACCATAAACCTACATTTTTAGTTCCACTTAAATATCTTAAAATTCTTTTTACAGCAATTAAGTGAGATTCTTTAGGTTCAGATTGAAATCTAGCACATAGACATACTGCAAACATAATATCTGGTCTACTAGCAGTTAAGTAAAGAAGAGATCCAATCATACCTCTGTAATGTTTTTGATCTACTTTCTTACCATCTTCATCTTTGTCCAATTTGCACGAAGGACTCATAGGTGTCCCAAGTGGTTTGATTGACTCCATTCCAAATTTCTTGAGCAGTTCTTTTGTGTATTTGGCTTGATTGATGAAGATTCCATCTTTGCTTTGTTTGATTTGAAGTCCTAGGAAGAAGTTGAGTTCTCCCATCATACTCATTTCAAACTCACCCTGCATTAACTTTGCAAATTCTTGACATAACAAATTGTTAGTAGCACCGAAAAAATATCATCAACATATATCTGTACTACTAATAAATCTTTGTCTTTTGTTTTCAAAAATAGTGTTTTATCGACATTTCCTCTTACAAAATCATTTTCAATCAGAAATTTACTTAATCTTTCATACCAAGCCCTAGGTGCTTGTTTCAAACCGTATAGTGCTTTGTGTAATTTAAAAACATGATTTGGAAATTCATGATCTTCAAATCCCGGTGGTTGTTCAACAAAAACTTCTTCATTTATAAATCCATTTAAGAATGCGCTTTTAACATCCATTTGAAATAAATTGATATGCATATGGCATGCAAATGCAAGTAACAATCTAATTGCTTCAAGTCTAGCTACAGGTGCAAAAGTTTCATCAAAATCAATTCCTTCTTCTTGATTATATCCTTTTGCAACTAATCTAGCTTTGTTTCTTATTACTATGCCATTTTCGTCTAATTTATTTCTAAATACCCATTTTGATCCTATTACAGAATGATCTTTAGGTCTATCCACTAATGTCCAAACATTATTTCTAGTGAATTGATTTAATTCTTCTTGCATGGCTAACATCCAGTTATTATCTTTTTCAGCTTCTTCAATAGTTTTTGGTTCAATTTGAGATACAAATGCAAGATGATTATTGATGTTTCTCATTGATGATCTAGTTCTTACTCCTTGAGATGGATCACCTATAATTAATTCTCTTGGATGACCATAGGCATATCTCCAATCTCTAGGTAGATCTATATCATTACGATTTCCATCAACAACATCAACACTAGGAGAATCATTATCTTTAGCTTCTTGTTCATGATCTGAAGATACATCTATATTTAATTTTTCAATGTCTCTTTCTAGAATGTTTGTATCTTCCTCATCATCAATCTTTTTAGAACTTGATGCTAAAGATTCATCAAAGATTACATGAATAGATTCTTCTACTATTAAGTTTCTCTTGTTAAATACTCTATAAGCTTTACTTGATGTTGAATATCCTAAGAATATGCCTTCATCAGATTTTGCATCAAATTTTCCTAGGTTATCTTTGCCATTATTATGAATGAAACACTTACAACCAAATGCATGAAAATAGCTTATGTTTGGTTTTCTATTATTCCATAGTTCATAAGGTGTTTTCTTAATGATTGGCCTAATTAAAGCTCTATTAAGGATGTAGCATGCCGTGTTTATAGCTTCTGCCCAAAAGTATTTTGGTAAGTTGCTTTCACATAGCATGGTACGGGCCATGTCTTCTAGGGTTCTATTTTTTCTTTCAACTACACCATTTTGTTGCGGTGTTCTAGGTGCAGAAAAATTATGATGGATGCCATTTTCTATGCAAAAATTTTTAAATAAATGATTTTCAAATTCGGTGCCATGATCACTTCTTAGAGACACTATGGTGTTGTTTTTCTCATTTGTGACCTTCTTGAAGAATTTCAAAAATAGTGGAAAGGTCTCATCCTTATGAGCTAAAAATAACACCCAAGTGTATCTAGAGTAATCATCTACAATCACAAGACCATATTTCTTTCCTCCTAGACTTGTGGTTCTAGTAGGTCCAAAAAGATCCATGTGAAGTAGTTCAAGTGGCCTAGAAGTGGAAACAATATTTTTAGTTTTGAAAGAATTTCTAGTTTGTTTTCCAAATTGACATGCATCACAAATTTTATTATTTTCAAAATCTAATTGTGGAAGTCCTTTTACTAAATCCATTCTAATTAATTTTGAAATAAGGTGTGTGCTTGCATGACCTAATCTACGATGCCACAACCAACCAATCTCATTTATATTAGCATTATTAGCAACTAGGCAATGATTACTTGTAGACAAATTGTCTAAATCAATCAGGTATACATTGCCATTTCTATTTCCAATAAAAACAATGCTATTATCAATGGGATTAGAAACTGTGCATATAGAAGATTCAAATGATACTTTAAAACCTTTGTCACATAATTGACTAATGCTAATTAAATTATGTTTCAAACCATCAACATATAAGACATTTTCAATATATGTGGAGGGAGTTATTTGAATGTTACCAAACCCCAAGATTTGGCCTTTGCCATTGTCGCCAAATGTAACTACTCCTCCTCTTTTGCTTTCAAGGGTGATGAATTGATCCTTGTCACCCGTCATGTGCCTTGAGCAGCCGCTATCGAGATACCACTTTCTCTTTGATCTTTTGGCCGCAAGACACTCCTGCAAAAATAATTAAGTCTTATATTTAGGTACCCAAGCTTTCTTGGGTCCTTCATGGTTAGTAGCATAAACAATTGTTCCTTTAGGAACCCAAATTTTCTTTCCTTTACTATTTATCTTCTTATCTATTTTCTTAAAATTGCATTCAAAAACTTTGTGTCCCTTCTTGTTACAGTAATGACATGTAACATTATCATTGTTTTGTTCCTTTCTAAAAAAGTTTTTGACAAATTTTTGTTTCAAATTAGGTCTATATCCTAAACCAGCCTTATCATATATAGCTCTTTGATTACTTAACAATAAATTAAGTTTTTCTGAACTATAAGTGAATTTATCAACAATACTTTTATATTTATCAACTTCCTTCTTTAGTTTATCATTTTCATTAGAAATTGATTCTTTTTCTTTAGTCAAATTGTCTTTTTCAGATTTCAGCACTTTAGTTTCTTTATTAAGATTTTCTTTTTCTTCAATCAAAGTTAAATTTTATTTTTCAAAAACTTATATTTCTTTTTCAAAATTTTGAAATCACCAACAAGTTCATTAAAAGCATCAAACAATTCATCAAAAGCAAATTCATCGCAAGGGTTTTCAGAACTTACCTCATCCTCTTCGTTTGCCATAAAGCAAATGTTAGCAACCTCCTTTTGTTCTTCCTCCGATGAGGATTCATCGCTGTCGCTCCAGGTTGCAACATAGGCTTTCTTTTTCTTCTTGAAAGTCTTTTTCAGTTGAGGACAATCATATCTGTAATGCCCCGGTTTCTTACATTCATAGCAAATCAAGGGGTCTTTCTCTTTATCCTTGTCCTTGTCTTTTTCTTTCTCTCCTTCCATCTTAGTTCCAAATTTCTTCTTGTGGAAGGGTCTCTTTCTCCTCATGAATTTTTTGAACTTTCTTGCTAGAAGAGCTGTCTCATCATCATCTTCTTCACTATCATTGCAGCTCTCCTCATTTTCAGCAGCCTTAAGAGCTATGGTCTTTTTCTTTTTCACATCTTCTTCTATGTGCTGCTTCATGGTCAATTCATGGGTCATTAGGGATCCTAGAAGCTCCTCTAAGGGTAAGGTGTTGAGGTCCTTTGCTTCTTGGATTGCTGTCACCTTCGCTTCCCACGTTCTTGGAAGTGACCTGAGAATTTTTCGAACAAGTTCAGAGTTAGAATATGTTTTGCCTAAACTTTTCAACCCATTTACAATATCAGTAAATCTAGTATACATGCTAGCTATATTTTCAGTTTGTTCCATGCAAAATAACTCATATTTATGAACAAGAATGTTTATTTTGGATTCTTTTACTTGGTTAGTACCCTCATGGGTAACCTCTAATCTATCCCAAATCTCCTTTGCGGAATTACAAGTGGAGATTCTATTAAATTCATTAGCATCTAAAGAGCAATATAAGACATTCATGGCCTTAGCATTGAGCTGTGCCATTTTCCTATCATTATCATTCCAATCCCTTTCGGGCTTAGGAACAATAGTGCCATCAACAACGTGTGTGGGTGTACTAGGTCCATTAGTTATAACACCCCACAATTCATAATCAGAAGCTTGAATGAATATCCTCATTCTTGCTTTCCAATAAGAATAGTTGGAACCATTAAACAAAGGAGGTCTATTTGTAGAATGACCTTCGGCAAATGATCCAACTTGAGTTGCCATTTGGATCTTTAGCTCTTGATCGTGTGATCAAAATCTAATGAGCACTTGCTCTGATACCAATTGTTGGCCCAGATGACAACCCAAGAGGGGGGGTGAATTGGGTTCTTTAAAAATTTAGCCTCTTGAAAAATTGTTTGCTTAAGATGAATGAAAACAAATGCAATGTAAATACAAAGTACAGCGAATAAAACAGAGATAGAGATAGAGTCAATGGAAGCACGGCAAACACAAAGATTTTATAGTGGTTCGGTGTATCCAACACCTACGTCCACTCCCAAGATCCTACTTGGGTCCACACTATAATCACCTCGATTACAGCCGAGTTGTTTTACAAGTTCACAACTCAAACTTGTTGTTTTACCCGGGATCACAACGAACCCAGCCGGTTTTTCGGGCTCACCAGCACACAACCCAAAACTCAAGCAAAACTAGCTTGACCCGAGGTTAACAACCTCCACTAGTTCAATCCCCTTTGATTGAACTAGGCACAAACAAGAATAAGATGTTTTACAAATTTTCACAGCTCCTTAATGAGCAAATATTCAAAGAAAAGTAAATAGGTTTAGAAAAGCCTGGTTTGAAGTTGTTTGGCTTTGAGCTTTTCTTCTTTTCCTCTTCTCCTTGCTGGGTTGAATCAAGCCTCAGCTCCGATTCTTCACAGTAGATGCAGTTGAGAAGATTGAAAAGTTGGTCTCTTTCTTCTAGTTGAGAATCCTCCGATTTTTCTCTATTTGAACGGCTTGGATTCTTCTTTGAGCTTTGTGGAGTGGAAGGTTTTGAACTTGAAAGCTCCTCTCTTGGATATAGGCTCAAGACTTCTCGGATTTTGATTTTTGATTTTTGTCTATCCGTTTCTATCTCTCTCTTTCTATATTTTCAAACGGTTGTTTTTCCCTTTTTATAGATTTTCCTTTGATTCATTTTTGGGTGGAAATCTAGCCGTTGGAGTGTACCTGGAAGGATTTTCCATTCATAAAAAATAGCCGTTAGATGTCAGAAATCAAAAATATTACCGTTAGAGCTGATCTGGCATTTTTGATTTTTCGTCCAGGTGGGTTGGAGTCGGCTCCAGCTTTTCAGGTGTCGGCTCCGAATCGTTTTTCCATAAATAGTAAAATCTGAGTTCGTCGTGGAGTCGGCTCCGCAAAAGTAAGTGTCGGCTCGCCGTCGTCAGGTGTCGGCTCCCGAAAACTGTAGGTGTCGGCTCCAGGATGCTCAGAAAAATCAACGCTCTGTTCCAGCATCGGAGTCGGCTCCAGACACAGTAAAGTGTCGACTCCGAAACCTTAGGTGTCGGCTCCGAAACTCTAGGTGTCGGCTCCAGGTTGTATCAAAAATCAGATTAAAATTGAATTGGCCATGGGGTCGGCTCCAGACTTTCTAGGTGTCGACTCCAAGCTCTGAAACTTTGAAATCTCTGATTTGTATTTGATTCAAAATTCATTTCTTAATTCCTTTAAATTGATCAAATAAATTTAAGTCCTGAAACACTTATAAAATCCATTAGTAATCAAATAATATACTCAATTCCTTTATTAATCATCAAAATCAATGAATGGATCAACATCGTGCACATGGCTAGGGCCTTGATTCCTACTCGCTGTGCAACACCCGCCAGAGATAAGTTAGCCTCGATAAGTTGGAGCGCCTTAGCCCCTTGCCGAGCTAAGGATTCCTAAGGCACGGATCACATATCTCGGTCCCAGCCGAGCTATCGCATCTCTCGGCTCTAGCTGAGCTGTATCGTCTCTCGGCCCCAGCCGAGCTATATCATCTCTCGGCCACTCTAGCTTATCTCTCCCATCGCTCGGCCTAGCCCGAGCGATATCTATACCTCTGTGGAATTCGGCGCGGGTAGAGCTCGAATTTGTAAGATTCCAAACAAAAATTATATCCAGAAGTGGCCTAGGACCCGTGAGAGTGGCCTAGAGTCCTGGAGCCTATGTTCTCGCCAAATCTCGAGACATCAATAAGCTCTCCTAGCCGTCAATCCTCTAACCAACAAGATACGAATCCTACTGACCTCATAACAAACTGGATTCAGATCCTAACGACTTTCGGACCCATGACGCCCCCAAGGAATAGGTGATCCTCTATAAATAGAGTCGTCTGTCGGCTCCTCAGGTATGCGCACTTGCTCACTGGAACCCTCTCTCCTTCTGCCTTACCTTCCGCCATTAGCGCTCTGCTCAGAATCCTGGAGGGACTCTTCAGCGAGAGCCTTCTCCTCATTTTTGTTGATTATCGATCCCCACTGACTTGAGCGTCGAAGGGTCTTCCGCAGAGGGCCATCCCCAACGCCCCTCGCGCGAGGACTATTTTGTAGGTCCACCCAGGAGGAAGCCCATCTCGAAGCCCGATTGCGCCCGAGTCGGAGGACAGATTTTGGCAGCAACAGTAGTCATAAGATTTTAGGCCATAAAGCTTCAATTCTTCCATAGAAACACAATTTCTTAAGTTAAAGCAATATCCATCTGGAACTTTAAGTGCAGATAACATCTTGCAAAATTTGATTTCTTAGCCTTTGAAAGTGTGTAACTTGCAGCAGGCAAATATATCCTTTTTTTCACCCACTATTGGCTATAGCTCACTTCGAATTCCTAGATTTACTAGATCTAAACGACTACTTAGTCCATCCTTTGACTTTCCAAGTATATCAAGAAGGGTTCCCACGATGCTCTCACATACGTTTTTCTTAATATGCATCACATCTAAGACATGACGTATATGAAGAAACTCCCAATATTCAAGATAAAAAAATATTGACCTTTTTTTCCATGCAAGTTTAGACTTTGCCTTTGAAACCTTATCCTTCTTTTTTGATTTCTCAACATGCACTGTATTTGCTTGCTTTTTCCCATACACATAATATTTCTGGTCTTTTGTAAAATTTCTGTTCCAGTTAAAGGTTTAGGCTCAACATCAAACTCTTGACAACCATTAAATATCTTTTTTGCTCTTCTATATGGATGATTTTTGTGTAAAAATCTCCTATGACCTTGGTACATATTTTTTCGACTATGTTTCAAGTATACACTATGTGTATTTTTAGTACAAATTGGGCAAGCCAAATAACCTTTAACACTGCAACCACTCAAATTTTTATACGTGGGAAAATCATTTATTATCCATAGTAATACGACCTTTAAGGTGAATACCTCTTGCAAATATGCATCATAAATTTCAACACCGACATACCATAGCATTTTTAAATCATCAATAAGTGGTTGCAAGAAGATGTCAATATCATTTCCCGGCTGCTTAGGACCCGATATCAACAAGGTTAACATCATGAATTTTTGCTTCATACACAACAATGGTGGGAGATTGTAAGTAAAAAGTATGACAAGCCATGTACTGTGACGACTACTTAAGGAGCTATGTGGATTTATCCCATCTGCTGTAAGTGCCAATCGGAGATTTCGTGGCTCACATGCAAAATTAGGCTATTTATGGTCTATTAATTTCCATGATGCTGCATCTGCTGGATGTCGCATGTAATTGTCAACTTCTCTTTCACTGGAATGCCATGTCAAATATTTCGATATTTGACGAGTACCATACATTCTTCTAAACCTGGGTATGGGGAAAAATACCATAGAACTTTTGCCGACATGCCTACTTTTGGAAGATTGGATCCTTTAGGAATCTTCCATCTTGATTCAGAACAATTTGGACATACATCAACATCCTTGTTTGCATTTCTATATAATATGCAATCATTTGGACATGCGTGTATCTTTTCATAGTGCATTCGTAAGGCGCACAATATCTTTTTTGCTTCATATATTGATGTTGGCATCAAATTTTCTTTTGAAAGCACATCACCCCAAAAGCTTAATAGCTCATTGAAACTTGCATCACTCCACCCATATTTTATTTTAAAGTTGTATAATCGTACCAAAACAGAAAGCTTAGTGAACCCACTACAACCAGTGTATAAAGGCCACTCAGCATCGTCCAATAAGTCAACGAATTGCTTTGGATTACATTCAAATAGATCTCTGGCTGCTTCAATCATTTCCACAGCATCAATATCATCATTGAATTAAGACAACATTCTTCAGCATCTAAGGTACACTTATATTCTTCAACATTACATATGTTTTTGCCATGCCATATCCATACATCATAACTTAAGTCGATACCATTACAAAAAAGATGATCTTTAACCACGGTGATATCATAAACTTTCATATTCCCACATTTTATGCATGGACAGTGTATGGAACTAAGGTCATCTAAATTTCTTTTAACATGATTCAAAAAAAACTTTGACACCATCCTTGTATCTTTTTGTACGTCTATCAGCAGAGTACCATGACTTATCTAGTCTGTTTAAATTTAAAAAATACTAGTATCTACTTAATTAAATCAAAATTAATTAAATCAACAAATATAATTAATTTTATCTAACAAACTAATAAATTTGAAAGATGGTAAGTAAATTAAAAAGATAAATAATAACTTACGGTGGTTCAGCTTTCTTTACTTTGTCATCAATCTCTTTGGACCTACTTTTCATGCCCGATGAATCCACCATCTCTGTTCCTAAAATGGAAAAGATATTATGTTAAAAAACATATAAACTATCTTTATTTTTTTTAAAAAAAAGAAAAACCAACAATCACCTTATTTTCAAAAAAAATAAAAAAAAGAAAGAAAATTAGGCTATAACACTAGGACCTCTGGGTACCTACAGCATCAATTTCCATCATCAAATCTTTAAAATTGAAATGATAAAGTATTCCCTAATTGCTACCCAAATCGATTCATGGGCCCAACTTTGGGCTTGAATATCTTTCCGAATAACAGTCCAAATGGGGAAATAAAAATACCCCCAGAATCTAGGATCAATGCTAATCTGGGCCGTATATTCCTTTTTCTAACCATGACCCATTATAGGGCTCAAAAACTCAGACCAACTAGGCTCACAGACCGGCCCAACCCGGCCCAAAATGCCCAAACATGGCTCCCCTGTTTTCCTCTCCCCTACTTCACCCGAAACAGGGGAGAGCCGTGCTGGTGGCCAGGGCCGCCGCCAGCCAATTGCTGGGTAGACCGGCCATCGGCGATCGATCCAGGGCCGGCCGCCAATGCAGCCTCCCCCTCTCTCTCCCTCTTTCTCTCTCTTTCTCTCTTTCCTCTCTTTTCCCTGATGCGGCTACTCACTGAGCCGGTGGCACAGCCGGCCATCACCGGCTGACCGGACCCTCACCGGACGCTCTCCCGGCGCCGATGGGGGTCTCCAATCAACCCTCAAGCTCAGCGAGGCGCGAGCACGCCACCAGGCCCGAACCAACGTGGGAGCCGATTTGGCTCCCGCACAAGAGAAGGGCCGCGGCCCTCTCCTCCGCTCTCCGCTGCTCAGGCCCGGCGTCCCTCACCGGACGCCGCTCCAGGTTCAATGGGGCTGCCGGCCATGGCTCAGGCCTGGCGCCGTGAACACGGGAGCCGGTTTGGCTCCTGCACAGGAGAGGGCCACGGCCCTCTCCTCCGCTCTCCGCCCATCGGATGCCGCTCAGGCCCAGCGTCCCCCATCGGATGCCACTCCAGGTCCGGTGGGGCTGCCGACCGTGGCTCCCGCCGGGCCCGAGCCAAACCCCACGTCAGCATCCCTCTTGCTCTCTCTCTCATCGTTAGATTAAAGAAAAAAATTACCTGCAGTTGAATCTCAGCCTGGTAAAGAACAAAACCCTAATCCTGCCTGGTGATGGAGTCCTTGTAAACAAAATCCTGATCGATGATGATGGAGTCTCCTCAACCTTAATCCCGCGTGGTGGGCAGTGGAGTCTCCACAAATGAAAACCTAGAACAAAACTACGGATGGAAGAAAGAAATTTGATTTTGGGTATCGCGAGGGTTTCGTTTAGGAAAAGGAGGGAAGTGAATTAGGAGGAAAATTATATTAGACTACGTCTTAATTAAAAAAATATTGGACTTCATCTAATTAAAATATAGTCTTTTATATTATAAAATATTGAAAAATAGTCTTTTTATATTATCAAATAATATAAGACTACGTCTTAATTAAAATGTAGTCTTTTATATTATAAAATATTGAAAACGTAGTCTTTTTATATTATCAGATAATATAAGACTATGTCTTAATTAAAAATGTAGTCTTTTATTATAAGATATTAAAACCGTAGTCTTTTTATATTATCAAAAAATATAAGACTACGTCTTAATTAAAAATGTAGTCTAAAATTTATTATCAGATAATATAAGACTGCATCTTATTTAAGAACATAGTCTTTTTATATATAAGACTACGTCTTATTTAAAAATGTAGTCTTTTTATATTTTCAGATAATTTAAGACTATGTTTTAAATAAAAGATATAGTCTTTTAATTTATGAAAATATAAGACTACATTTTTTACAAAAAATGTAGTCTTTTTTCTAAAACCTACTGTAGTCTATTTAACTTTTTGTAGTACGGTCTAATATACTGAAGGAGACTAGTACATATCAATCTAGCGTGTGCTCTAAAATTGGTGTCTAGAAGGAAGGTCAAATGTCAAACGACTTCAGGAAAGTATTGGGGTTATTCTAATTAGGCACCTGCAATTTGCAGAACGAGCCTCCTCCCTCCCACCTGTCCCAACTGGCCAATTGAAGAGTTACTATTAGATTGGCTTGCATTAAGCCAAATCCTTTACTCTGGATGACTAGATCTAGCATACCATAATTCGAGTCAGTCTGAGTCTTGTGTGCTTGATTGTGCTTGCATTGCACTAGATTAGGAGCATCGTTTCATCCATCACCACCTCCATTACAGGCTGAACCCATGGCTAATCAAAACATTAAGGATCACTTAAGGATCATCACTGAACAACTAGCCCGAATGAACCAAGACATCAAGCAATCTGAGGCTAGATTAGGGTCCAAGTTTGATCAAGTTGAAACTAGGTTAGGAATCCTAGAAGAAGCCCGTGAGGCCCACGCTGAATCTGATCATGAGACCCACCTCATCCTACAAGAGCCCAACAGCCTGACCTCTACATAAGTGTTGGCCCAGATGGCAACCCAAGAGGGGGGGTGAATTGGGTTCTTTAAAAAATTAGCTCCTTTTTAAAATAGTTTGTTTGAGATTAAGGAGGGTAAATGCAAGATAATTATAAAGTGCAGTGAGTAAGATAGAGATAGATAAAGAGATAATGAGACACTGCAAACACAAAAGATTTTATAGTGGTTCAGTGTATCCAACACCTACGTCCACTCCCAAGATTCACTTGGGTCCACACTATAATCACCCTAGATTACAGCCGAGTTGTTTTACAAGCTCACAACTCAAACTTGTTGTTTTATCGGGCGCACAACTAACCCAGCTGGTTTTACACGGGCTCATCAGCACAAAACCCTACACGTTGTTTTTCACGGGCTCACAACTAACCCAAGCTTAAACAAGCTTAAACCGAGGTAAAACTACCTCCTCTAGTTCAATCCCCCAGATTGAACCAGATAGAAACAAGATAAGTATTGTGTGTGAATACAAAGCTCCTCAATGAGCAAATATACAAATTAATAACAAGGTTTAAAAAAGCCTGATTTGAAGATTGGTTGGCTTTTGAGCTTTTCTCCTTTTCTTCTTTTCTTCTTCTCCTTGCTGGATTGAATCAAGCCTCAGCTCTGATTCTTCACAGTTGAAGCGGTTGAGAAGAGTTGAAAAGTAAGAAATGAATCTCCTTTCTCCAAGTTGGGAAATCTGCCAAGACTTTGATTTGAACGCTTTTGGATTCCTCTTGAGCCTTTTGGAGTGGAGTGGATTTGAGCTAGAAGGTTTTCCTTTCAAGATTCAAGCTCTCAGATTTTTGAAATGGGATTTGTCTATCTCAGATTTTCTCTTTGTTTTTTTTCAGATTTTTTCGTTTTTCTTTTTGAACAATAGACTTCCCTTCTTATACATTTCTTTTACACCACTTTTGGAATAAAACTATCCGTTGGAGTGTACCTTGTATCAAAATATATCCGTTAGAAATGAGTAAAAATAGAAATATTACCGTTAGAGATGATCTGGCAACTTTATTTTTCGTTCCAGGTGGGTTGGAGTCGACTCTAACTTTTCTGGAGTCGGCTCTAGCTCGAGGCGTTTTAAAATGATATTTCTGGAGTCGTCTCTGGCTTTTCTGGGGTCGACAAGATGCTTTTCCAGAGTCGACTCTAACTTACCCGGAGTCGACTCTAGGTCGGGGCCAGAAAAATCAACTTTCTGCTTCGTCTGTGAGAGTCGACTCTCACAGTCTCGGAGTCGACTCTAAAGTCCGTGCCAGTTCCAGAGTCGGCTCTGTGATTCTCGGAGTCGACTCTAATGTCTGCAATCCTTACCTAGACATTAGATTCGATCCAGAACACATTGAAACTTCTGATTTTGATTTTTCAATAGTCTTATAGGCTGAAACACTAAATCAAAATCATCAGAGCCTTCAAAAATTATACTCAAATAGTTTTGTTAATCATCAAAATCATCAATTGGGTCAACAATCTCCCCCTTTTTGATGATAACAAAAACTTTGAGTATATGCATTCAAAAATTCAATCAAATTAAGGATCATAGTCATTTTAACTTTAAACCATTGAAATTAAGGTTTTGATGCCAATGCTCAATGTAAACTTTAAAATTGTACATGAGTTCATATAATCCATCAATATTGAATTGTTAAACTTAATGTGCATAAGATTGTAAATGAGCTTATTGTTAAGCTCCCCCTGCATTGAGTAGCTCCTCTTATATATAAACATCAAATTGTAACTGATAATCATTTCAATTCATTTTGCATAAATAATTAATTCTCCCCCTTTCTTTCTTTCTTTATGCATATATTATTCAATATTCCTATTCAATCTCAATTTCTTTGCATATACACAACTATCTCTCCCCCTTTTTTGTTATCAGCAATAAGGAGAGTATATAAAAAAAATTTATAATCTCAATAAAGCATAGGAATCCAATCAATCAAAATTTTGAAAATGTGAAATTGTATTTCATAACCAAGAACCATTACATCAGTTGATTCATTTCAAAATGAAATACATTAGATATTCAAAAACTTCCTAAGTACAAACTATCAACCTCAAAAACAAGATCAGATGTGCTTGAATACAATTTTCTTTAGATGACCTATTATCTCCATTACATCATCTTTTTGAGATTTCTTAAAATTTTCAAGGCAGGCTTCGATTTGAGAGACTGCAAGGTCAATATCCTTCTTCAATTGACTCGTTGCATGAACATATGATCCTGATCCATCGGCAATGCCTTCCATCCTTTCGAAGATCTTGTGAAGCTCAGCTCCAAAGGATTCTACAGAATTGCCTAAGGTAAAGGATAGCATGTCCAGTCTCGAATTTAGTTCTTCTTTCAGCAGATTAAAGTCTTCTTTCAATTGATTAATTTCATTTGACCTGTGACTGTCATACTCAGCAAGTAAGCTTCTTAACTGATCAAGTTGTTCATTAGAAAATCCTCCAGAATTTGTTATAGGCTGATGTGGAGGTGATGGAATAGAACTCGGTCCGGCCTCCGAAGGTCCAGCAGAAGAAGGTCCCGCAAAAGATGAATCAGGGACTGATGGTCCCGCAGTAGATGGTCCTGGGATTTCTTCTATTCTGGTTTCCTCTGCTCCATCCCTATCTGTTCTTTCCTCTCTCCTCATCCAAACACCATTAACCTTTTTGAATCCCATTCTATGAATAGTAGAAATGCTGTAATAATCAGTGTGTCTCAGTTTTCTTAAAGGTTCATTTTCCATTATGAGCACACCCTGGCTTCTAAAGACTAGTGTCAGAATCATACCGTATGGCAGTGTTGATCTTTTCTTTGTAGCTGCCTCTGCCATGTATCCAATCATCATGCCAGCTAAATTGACTGGCCTCCCAGTTATAATGCAGTCCATTAACAAACGTCTCGCTCCGAGACATACTCGAATCTCCCTATTTTTGGAAATAAGATTCTACCACATATATTATGCAATAATCTGAGTTCTAGATTCAACTGATTTGCAAAGATTTCTTCGAACTCAGTCACATCTCTTCCTAGCATCCTTGACAGTGCACCACTTCTGTCATTAAGTTGACATTCCATTAAACCAACAGTGGGCATTTCTAATAGGGTTCCAAGAATCTCAGTTGTTACCGTAACCCTAGTTCCTCTTACTGTGCTTATCAATCCTCCTTCTCCTCTGCTTAATCCATTATAAAACTCCCTTACCAATGCTGGATAAGTGGGTAAATCTAGTGAGCACACTTTCTCCCATCCCATATCCCTTAAATTTCTTCCAATAGAGAAACCTTCCGATTCAAATAAATCAAAGTTAACTTTTCTCCCAGTGGTAATGGTCTTACCAGCTAAATGATCAACCTTAGGAGATGAGGGTGAAGGTGGAGAATCCTCTTGAGTGGCCGAAGAGGAAGAAGGCGATGGTTGCCTTCGAACCGTGCGTCTTCTCGTTGGAACGGATGCTCCAGCGACGAATCCGCGCCTCTTTGGAGCCATTGAGAGGATTGGAAGGTTAATCAAGGGTTTTGAGTGGATTTGGAAAGTTGGAAAGGTTTTGGAGTTCTTAGGATAGGATTAGGAGACGATTGGAACGATTGGGGGTCGACTCCGCCTTTTTATTTTTGACCTAGCTCGACTTAGAGTCGACTCCCGAAAACTGGGTGTCGGCTCCGAACCAGAAAATCTGTCAGCGCTCGTATTAGAGTCGGCTCCACAAAAGCCAGAGTCGGCTCTAATCACTTAGACAGAACATCAAAAACTCAGGTGTCGACTCCGCAAACTGTCAGAGTCGACTCTAACAGTTTCAGAGATAAAAAATTGAGTTTCAAGCATTTGAAACTATTCAAATTAATCATCAAATTATAGATTAAAGTTATTTAGCAATTGGGGAAACAATGAATCAAGATCTAGATAGATTTCCTTATTGAAATATCATGATTTTTCAAGAAAATGATGAAATCTAGATAGATGTCCTTAAGAGTTTCAGAAAACTATTCCAAAGGATCACAAACTCCTAATTCACCTCTAAGATAACAAAATCTTTCTTCACTTAAGGGTTTTGTTAATATATCTGCAAGTTGTTCTTCAGTATTCACATAATCAAGACAAATTTCATTATTGGCTACATGTTCTCTTATAAAGTGATATCTTATTTCAATATGCTTTGTTCTTGAATGTTGAATTGGATTTTTAGTAAGATTTATTGCACTTGTATTATCACATCTTATAGGTGTCTTATCAAGTGTGATACCATAGTCTTCAAGTTGTCTCTTAATCCATAGGATTTGAGCACAGCAACTTCCAGCTGCAACATATTCTGCTTCCGCAGTAGATAATGCAACCGAATTTTGCTTTTTGCTAAACCATGAGATTAAGTTACTTCCTAAAAATTGGCATGCACCACTTGTGCTTTTTCTATCTAACTTGCATCCGGCATAATCAGAATCTGAGTATGCAATTAGATTTAATGTGGAGTCTCTAGAATACCATAAACCTACATTTTTTGTTCCACTTAAGTATCTTAGTATTCTTTTAACAGCTATTAAGTGTGATTCTTTAGGTTCTGATTGAAATCTAGCACATAAACATACAGAAACATAATATCTGGTCTACTTGCTGTTAAATAAAGAAGGGATCCGATAATACCTCGATAATATTTTGATCAACCTTTTTACCTTCTTCATCTTTGTCCAGCTTGCATGAAGGACTCATTGGTGTTCCGAGGGGTTTAATTGATTCCATACCAAATTTCTTTAAATCTCTCTTGTGTACTTTGTTTGGTTGATAAAGATACCCTCTTTGCTTTGTTTGATTTGAAGTCCAAGGAAGAAGTTGAGTTCTCCCATCATGCTCATCTCGAATTCTCCCTGCATTAACTTAGCAAATTCTTGACATAGAGAATCGTTAGTAGCACCAAAAAATGTCATCAACATATATTTGTACTACAAGTAAATCTTTACTTTTTCTTTTCAAAAATAGTGTTTTATCAACATTTCCTCTTGTGAAATCATTTTCAATTAAAAATTTACTTAGTCTATCATACCAAGCTCTAGGTGCTTGTTTCAAACCATATAATGCTTTGTAATTTAAAAACGTGATTTGTAAATTCGTGATCTATAAAACCAGGTGGTTGTTCTACATATACTTCTTCATTTATAAAACCATTTAAAAATGCACTTTTAACATCCATTTGAAATAAATTAATGTTCATGTGACATGCAAATGCTAGTAATAGCCTAATAGCTTCTAATCTAGCTACAGGTGCAAAAGTTTCATCAAAATCAATGCCTTCTTCTTGATTATATCCTTTTGCAACTAATCTAGCTTTGTTTCTAATTACTATGCCATTTTCATCTAGTTTATTTCGAAAAACCCATTTTGATCCTATTACAGAATGATTTTTAGGTCTTTCCACTAATGTCCATACATTATTTCTAGTGAATTGATTTAATTCTTCTTGCATAGCTAGCATCCAGTTATTATCTTTTTCAGCTTCTTCAATGGTTTTAGGTTCAATTTGTGAAACAAATGCAAGATGATTACTAATATTTCTCATATATGATCTAGTTCTTATTCCTTGAGATGGATCACCTATAATCAATTCCTTGGGATGACTATGAGCATATCTCCAGTCTCTTGGAAGATCTATATCATTATGATCAATATTAACATCATCGACCTTATGCGAATCATCATCTTTAGCTTCTTGTTCATGATCAGAAGATACTTCAATATTAAGTTTTTCAAGATCTTTTTCAATTATGTTTGTATCTTCCTCATCATCAATCTTTTCAGATCCAATTGCTAAAGATTCATCAAAAACTACATGTATGGATTCTTCTACTATTAAGGTTTTCTTGTTAAAGATTCTATATGCCTTACTAGTCGTTGAATAACCTAGAAAAATTCCTTCATCAGATTTAGCATCAAATTTTCCTAAGTTGTTTTTACCATTATTATGAATGAAACATTTACATCCAAATGCATGAAAGTATTTTATATTTGGTTTTCTTTCATTCCATAACTCATAAGGTGTTTTCTTTAATATTGGTCTTATTAAAGCTCTGTTTAAGATGTAACATGCTGTGTTAATTGCTTCCGCCCAAAAGTACTTTGGTAGGTTGCTTTCGCATAGCATGGTACGGGCCATGTCTTCTAGAGTTCTATTTTTTCTTTCAACTACACCGTTTTGTTGTGGGGTCCTAGGGGCTGAAAAGTTATGATTAATTCCATTTTCAGAACAAAAACTTTCAAATAAGTGATTTTCAAATTCAGTTCCATGATCACTTCTTAGAGACACTATGGTAGTGTTTTTCTCATTTGTGACTTTCTTGAAGAATTTCAGAAATATCGAGAAAGTCTCATCTTTGTGAGCTAAAAACATCACCCAAGTGTACCTAGAGTAATCATCTACAATCACTAGACCATATTTCTTTCCTCCTAGACTTGTGGTTCTAGTAGGTCCAAAAAGGTCCATGTGAAGTAGCTCTAAAGCCCTAGAAGTTGAAACAACATTTTTAGATTTGAAAGAACTTCTAGTTTGTTTTCCAAATTGACATGCATCACAAATTTGTTATTTTCAAAATCTAACTTAGGTAAACCTTTAACTAAATCCATTTTAATTAATTTTGAAATAAGGTGTGTGCTTGCATGACCTAACCTACGATGCCATAACCATCCAATATCATTTATGTTAGCATTGTCAGCAATTAGGCAATGACTACTTTCAGATAATTTGTCTAAGTCAACTAAGTACACATTGCCATATCTATAACCAGTAAAAACAATGCTATCATTAATGGAATCAGATACTATGCAAATAGAAGATTTAAATGAAACATTAAAGTTCTTATCACATAGTTGGCTTATACTAATTAAATTGTGCTTTAAACCATCAACATAAAGTACATTATCAATTAATATAGATGGAGTTATGCGAACTTTACCAAGGCCCATAATTTGACCTTTACCGTTATCGCCAAACGTCACAACTCCACCTTTCTTTTCTTCCAGGGTGATGAATTCATCTTTGTCACCCGTCATATGTCTTGAGCAGCCACTATCAAGGTACCACTTTTTCTTTGATCTTTTGGCTACAAGACATTCCTGCAACATAATTTAAACTTTATGTTTAGGTACCCAAGCTTTCTTGGGTCCTTCATGGTTAGTAGCAACAAAAATTGTTCCTTTCGGAACCCATATTTTCTTTGCTTTAACATTGAACTTGTTGTTATTTAATGTTTTGCATTCAAATGATTTATGACCTTTTTCATTGCATTTAAAACAAGTTATATTACTTTGATTGGCTTTTACAAAAATATTCTTTAAAGATTTTTGTTTCCTAATTGTGTTATATCCTAAACCTGCTTTGTCAAAAACTGCTTTTTGACTATCTAAGATCATATTTAGTTTAGTAGAGCTTAGAGTAAATTTCTCAACAATGTCTTTATACTTTTTAACATCTTTCTTAAGAAAATCATTTTCGTTAGAGATTGATTCTTTTTCTTTAATTAGATTTTCATTTTTAGATTTAATCAATTCAAACTTATGAACACAATCATTCTTTTCATTAAGAAGAGTTTCCATTTTATCTTTCAAATCATTAACTATAAGATTTAATTCATTTTTCTCATTGATTAAATTTAAGTTTTCAGTTTTCAAAGATTTGTGTTTCTTTTTCAAAACTTTGAAATCAATCATTAATTCATTAAAAGCTTCAAACATTTCATCAAATGTAAATTCATCATCGGGGGTTTCGGTGCTTACCTCTTCGTTGTCGTCGTTGTTGGCCATGAAGCAGATATTGGCAACTTCCTTTTGTTCTTCTTCTTCTGACGAGGAAGATTCATCAGACCATGTTGCCATGTATGCTTTCTTCTTTTTCTTGTAGGCCTTTTTTAGCAAAGGACAATCATATCTAAAGTGCCCTGGCTTTTTACACTCATAACATACTAAGGGCTCTTTTTCTTTTTCTTTCTCCTTGTCCTTTTTCTTTTCCTTTTCTCCATCAATTCTTGCTCCAAACTTCTTTTTATGGAAGGGCCTTTTTCTCATAAACTTTCTGAACTTTTTGGCCAAGAGAGCAGTTTCATCATCATCTTCATCATTACTTTCACTGCTGCTCTCTTCCATTTCTGCAGTTTTGAGGGCAAGTGTTTTCTTTCTTTTTGTTTCCTCCTCAACATGCTGCTTCATTGTCAGCTCGTGGGTCATTAGGGATCCTAGAAGCTCCTCTAAAGGTAATGCATTGAGGTCCTTTGCTTCTTGGATTGCAGTGACTTTCGCTTCCCACGATCTTGGTAGTGACCTAAGAATTTTGCGCACAAGGTCAGCATTAGAATAAATTCTACCAAGACTCTTTAAACCATTCACAATATCAGTGAATCTAGTGAACATGCATGTGATGGTTTCAGTTTGTTCCATGGTAAATAATTCATATTTATGAACAAAATATTTATTTTTGATTCCTTAACTTGGTTTGTTCCTTCATGTGTTATTTCCAACCTATCCCAAATTTCTTTTGCGGAATTACATGTTGAGATTCGGTTGAATTCATTAGAGTCTAAAGAACAATATAAAATGTTAATGGATTTAGCATTTAATTGTGCCATTCTCCTATCATTATCATTCCAATCCCTTTCGGGCTTAGGAACAATAGTGCCATCAATAAGGTGTGTGGGTGTACTAGGTCCGTTTATTATTACTCCCCACAATTCATAGTCAGAAGCTTGAATGAATATTCTCATTCTAGCTTTCCAATATGAATAGTTGGTTCCATTAAATAGAGGAGGTCTATTCGTAGAATGACCTTCAGCAAACATGAACCACTTTGTGTTGCCATAAGGATCTTTAGCCCTTGATCGTGAGATCAAATTCTAAATGAGCACTTGCTCTGATACCAATTGTTGGCCTAGATGGCAACCCAAGAGGGGGGGTGAATTGGGTTCTTTAAAAAATTAGCTCCTTTTTAAAATAGTTTGTTTGAGATTAAGAGGGCAAATGCAAGATAATTATAAAGTGCAGTGAGTAAGATAGAGATAGATAAAGAGACAATGAGACACTGCAAACACAAAAGATTTTATAGTGGTTCGGTGTATCCAACACCTACGTCCACTCCCAAGATTCACTTGGGTCCACACTATAATCACCCTAGATTACAGTCGAGTTGTTTTACAAGCTCACAACTCAAACTTGTTGTTTTACCGGGCGCACAACTAACCCAGCTGGTTTTACATGGGCTCACCAGCACAAAATCCTACACGTTGTTTTTCACGGGCTCACAACTAACCCAAGCTTAAACAAGCTTAAACCGAGGTAAAACTACCTCCTCTAGTTCAATCCCCCAGATTGAACCAGATAGAAACAAGATAAGTATTGTGTGTGAATACAAAGCTCCTCAATGAGCAAATATACAAATTAATAACAAGGTTTAGAAAAGCCTGATTTGAAGATTGGTTGGCTTTTGAGCTTTTCTCCTTTTCTTCTTTTCTTCTTCTCCTTGCTGGATTGAATCAAGCCTCAGCTCCGATTCTTCACAGTTGAAGCGGTTGAGAAGAGTTGAAAAGCAAGAAATGAATCTCCTTTCTCCAAGTTGGGAAATCCGCCAAGACTTTGATTTGAACGCTTTTGGATTCCTCTTGAGCCTTTTGGAGTGGAGTGGATTTGAGCTAGAAGGTTTTCCTTTCAAGATTCAAGCTCTCAGATTTTTGAAATAGGATTTGTCTATCTCAGATTTTCTCTTTATTTTTTTTCAGATTTTTCGTTTTCTTTTTGAACAATAGACTTCCCTTCTTATAGATTTCTTTTACACCACTTTTGAAATAAAACTATCCGTTGGAGTGTACCTTGTATCAAAATATATCCGTTAGAAATGAGTAAAAATAGAAATATTACCGTTAGAGCTGATCTGGCAACTTTATTTTTCGTTCCAGGTGGGTTGGAGTCGACTCTAACTTTTCTGGAGTCGGCTCTAGCTCGAGGCGTTTTAAAATGATATTTCTGGAGTCGTCTCTGGCTTTTCTGGGGTCAACAAGATGCTTTTCCGGAGTCGACTCTAACTTACCTGGAGTCGACTCTAGGTCGGGGCCAGAAAAATCAACTTTCTGCTTCGTCTGTGAGAGTCGACTCTCACAGTCTCGGAGTCGACTCTAAAGTCCGTGCCAGTTCCAGAGTCGGCTCTGTGATTCTCGGAGTCGACTCTAATGTCTGCAATCCTTACCTAGACATTAGATTCGATCCAGAACACATTGAAACTTCTGATTTTGATTTTTCAATAGTCTTATAGGCTGAAACACTAAATCAAAATCATCAGAGCCTTCAAAAATTATACTCAAATAGTTTTGTTAATCATCAAAATCATCAATTGGGTCAACAATAAGGCCAAACCCTAGGGGACCTCCACATCATGATCCTCACTTTGGGGATGGGCCTAGGAGACCACCTCGATCTGATCCAGTCCTAGATGTCCTCCCTAGGAGACCCAATCATGAGGCAGTAGACCAAGAAGAAAGAGCCCTTAGAAGTGTCAGACTTGAAGCACCTACTTTCGATGGCTCTATGGATCCTAAGGACTACCTTGATTGGAAGGAAGAGATGGACCAGTACTTTGACTGATACGATATGTCTGGAAGCACAAGTTTAGATTTGCCAAGCTTAAGTTAGTACGACAGGCTAGGTTATACTGGGCCACTATAGAGCAAAGGCAAGCAGTAGAGGGTAGGGACCCCATAGTCACCTGGCGTGCCATGAAGGCTAGACTTCGATCCAATTATGTCCCCACATCGTATGACCATAGCCTATTGGACCAATGGCAGTGATTAATTTAGGGTAGCAAAACTATGAATGAATACATTACTATATTCAAAGAGTATACCATAAGGTATAATATCGTTCTGTCTGAGGAAGTCATCCTATCCAAGTTTAGGTATGGCCTAAGAGCAGATATTCAAAGAGAACTCTACCTGAGAAGGGTACACAATTTAGAAGAAGCTTACCAAGTTGCTAGGGATTATAAACATTTTCAGAGAGGGCTATCCTATCGTAGATCAGATGCTACCAAGAGCCCTAGCCCATATCTAGGATCTAGCCTGGCCTATCCTAGCCTTCCCAGACCTACCTAGTAATTAGACCCCCGCCAGACTTACCCGAGTTGATCCAACACTAGCCGATCCAGTACAAGCCGAACCAAGTTGAGTCAACCCTAGAATAGTACCCCCTATACTCCAGAGAGAGAATAAGGGAAAATCTGTAGAGGTCCAAAGAAATTTCAACCCCCAGATCAAATGCTTTAGATGCAACAAATCAGGGCATATGATTAGCCAGTGTCCAGTCAGATCCCTTCATATAGATGAGTTACCTGAGACTGAGTGCGAGCCCCTAGTTGAGCCTGAGGGAGAGGTCTATAAGGCTGATACCCATCTGATAGATGAGTACGATGGGGAGGAGGAAACATTTGATTCTGAAGATCTACTAGGAGTGGTTAGATGTATCTTGACCCAAACTCAAACTAAGGACCATAAGATTGGAGTAAGACTAACATCCTACAAACTTTTGTTAAGATAAGGGATAAGGTGCTCAAGATAATAGTTGATAGTGGGAGTTGTGTCAATGTCATTTCTGTCAATATAGTTAAATCATTAGGATTGACCACAGTTCCTCATCCTAGTCCCTATAAGGTCTCGTGAGTAGATTCCACCTTTATCCTAATCAAGTCTAGATGCCAAATACTAATCAAATTGCAAAATTATGAAGAAAAGATCGGGTGCGATGTAATTTCTATAGGTGTTAGTAGTATTATATTAGGTCGACCTTGCCTTTACAATCATGATGCTACCTTGTTTGGTTGATCCAACATCTGCTCTTTTAAACACAATGGAAACAAGTATGTAATACATCCAGTTCCACCTAAGACCCAATCAAGAAAGGATCTAGTAGCCTTAAGGATAGCAAGTCAAGAGTTAATCTGATTAAAGCTAAGGAATTAAAAAAGGACATCACTAAGGATAACTCTATGTGGATTTTGACCACTAAAGAGATCCATGAATTAGTCCAAAAGGAACAACCCATTGAAGTAATTGAGACCCTAGAGGAATTTAAGGATGTCTTTCCTGAAGAGTTGCCTGATCAGTTACCATCCCTGAGAGACATCCAACACGCCATTGACCTGATCCCAGGATCCACCCTTCCAAACCTTTTCCATTATAGGATGAACCCCACTTAGCATCAAGAACTACAGAAACAAGTGAAGAATTACTTAGGAAAGGATTCATTAGGAAGAGCTTAAGCCCTTGTGCAGTTCCTGCACTCTTAACCCCTAAGAAGGATGGTACGTAAAGAATGTGCGTGGATAGCAGGGCCATCAACAAAATCACTATCAAATATAGGTTTCCTATCCCCAGATTAGATGACATGTTAGATATGATGGCGGGTGCCACCATCTTTTCCAAGATAGACCTTAAGAGTGGTTACCATCATGTTAGAATTAGACTAGGGGATGAGTGGAAGACTGCATTTAAGACTAGAGATGGTCTGTTTAAATGGGTCGTGATGCCTTTTGGGCTTTCAAACGCACCTAGTACATAATGAGAATCATGACCCGGGTCCTGAAAGATAACACGAAAAAATTCTTGATGGTCTATTTTAACAATATATTAATTTATAGCAAGACCAAAGAGGACCATCTTAACCATCTTAGATTAATCTGTCAGACCCTTAGAGAGAATAGCCTTTATGCAAACCTTAAGAAGTGTGATTTCATGACGTATAGGATTATCTTTCTAGATTTTGTTGTAACCTAAGAAGATGTCTCGGCGAATCTTGAAAAGGTTAGGTCGATCGTAGAGTGGCCAGTACCCATGAATGTCCACGATGTCCGTAGCTTCCATGGCCTAGCAACCTTTTATAGAAGATTCATTAGAGGATTTAGCACCATCGTCGCACGCATCACTGATTGTATTAGAAAGGATAATTTCGAATGGACTAAGTCAGCTAATAAGGCCTTCCTAGAGCTTAAGGATAGGATGACTCATGCACCCATACTTAGACTTCCAGACTTTTCTAAGGTGTTTCAGGTTGCGTGCAATGCGTCGGGAGTAGGCATAGGTGGAGTGTTAAGCCAAGAAAATTATCCCATAGCTTTCTTTAGTGAAAAACTAAATGAAGCTAAACTTAGATATTCCACCTATGATAAGAAATTCTATGCGGTAGTATAGGCCCTTAAGTATTGGAGACATTACTTATTACCACAGGAGTTTGTTTTATTTTTTGATCATGAGGCACCTCGATTTTTGAACTCCCAAAAGAAGCTCAATTCTAGGTATAGCAAGTGGGTTGAATACATTCAGGCATACACTTTTATCGTAAAAACTGTGCCAGGGTAGAAAATAAGGTAGCAGACACCCTAAGCCGTAAGTCTTTGTTGTTGAGTACTATCCGCACCGAAGTTATAGGGTTCAATCAGATAAAAGATGAGTATGAGACCTGCCCTGACTTTGGTAAAATTTATAAGACCCTTCGGCTAGGACCATCCAGTACCAGTGGAGATTATACCATCCAGGATAGTTACCTTTTTAGGGGCAATAGACTTTGTATCTCTAGGATGTCACTTAGAGAGTTTCTAGTCTAGAAAATGCATGTTAGGGGATTAGCTGGTCATTTTGAAAGAGATAAGACTATCCTAGCAATAGAGGACCAATTTTACTGGCCAGGATTAAAAAGGCTCGTTGCCTTGATAGTAGCCCGATGTCGAACTTGTGTCATTACAAAACAACAGAAGCAAAACACCTGTCTATATACTCCTTTGCTAGTGCCTGATCATCCTTGGCAAGACCTCAGTATGGACTTCATTCTAGGATTACCTAAGACCTAGAAGAAGCATTACTCCATCTTTGTAGTGGTCGATAGGTTCTCTAAGATGGAACACTTCATTCCTTGTTCGCAAACCTTTGATGCATCTAGGGTAGCCCAACTTTTCTTAGACAGTGCGGTCAAGCTCCATGGCCTACCCAAGACCATTATTTCTGATAGGGATGTTAGGTTCACCAGCTACTTTTGAAAAATGCTATGGCATCTGTTAGGGACCAAACTCAATATTTCTATAGCCTTTCACCCCCAAACGGATGGACAAGTTGAAGTGGTGAACCATAGTCTAGGAAACCTTCTTAGGTGCCTTGTAGGTGAACACCTAGGGACGTGTGATCTATTACTACCTCATGCAGAGTTCGCCTATAACAGCTCAGTAAACAGATCTACGGGCAAGAGTCCATTTGAGATAATCATAGGTACAAGCCTAATCGTCCACTTGATTTAATTCCTTTATCCCTCCACACACGAGTCTCATAGTCTGCACAAGCATTTGCACAGCATATCAGAGACTTACATAAGAACATTAGCTATAAAATAAATCTAAGTAATGAAACTTATAAAAGACCGGCTAACTTCCGAAGAAGAGCCAAAGAGTTCGGTGTAGGAGATTCTATCATGGTTAGGCTTAGGTCTGAACGGTTCCCGCCAGGGACTGTTAAGAAACTTCACGCTCGCGGAGCTGGCCCCTTTAAAGTGATAGAGAAGGTAGGACCCAATGCCTATTAGATCTACCCTCATATTGGGGCATTAGCTCAACCTTCAATATTGCAGACCTAGTAGAGTATAGGGAACCGGCAGCAATTCATAGTGATTACTTTGGACCTAACCCTCCTTTCATGAGCGAACCTACCCAAGAGTGTCAACTACCAATTTAGCCTGAGTGAGAAGAGCGGATCGAGCATATCCTAGATAATCAAGCCATTACGATCTAGAACCGCGGTTATCAATGCTATCTGGTCCGATGGTAGGGTCACCCCAAATATAACGATTCATAGATTACTCGAGAGGACTTACAGCGCCTCGACCCAGACCTACTAGACAGATATCAGAGCCAGAATAACCCATACCAACGAGATCGAGTTCTTTCCACCCCGGAAGAATTGGTGCGGGCACCAGGATCAGACAAGGGATTCTTAACCCTCTATGAATATCTGATTAGTTTTGATTCAAGTCTTGAGTTGAAAAATTAGGTTTAGTTTATTTTAATTTGAGTCCCAGTTCAGTTTATTTTAATTTGAATCATGTTCAATTTAATTTATTTTAATGTGAGTCCTATAGTAAGTTTATTTAGCTTACAAGAGAAGACACCAGTATGGTAGAAGAAGACAAGGCCTACAGATAGAAGCAGTGAAGGGACGCCCAAATGCATGCCGCCTAGATTTGAATTTTTAGCTCTAAATTGCAGCAGTGAAGGATGCTCATATTACAGCTTAGTTCTTTTGGAAATTTTAACCCTGAATCAGCCCAAAGAAGCAAGTGAAGGATGCCCAATATGGCCACCCAAATTACTAAATTTTGAATTTTCTTTCATGTATTCAAATTCAAAGGGCGCCGCTTAATCCACATTTTAGGAAGAAAGTGGGAGCCAATTTTGAATTATTTTGAATTTTCTTTCATGAAAAGAAGAACCTCTTTTTATTTCCATATTTGTATTTACTTGGGCCCCAAGTCTCTTATCCTATAAAAGAGACCCTCTTGTATGAAAAAAAAGTATGGAATGATATACTATGCACTAATACCAAGTATGCACTAATACCGAGTCTTGATTCAATACCGATATGGTATGATATGCTTAGTATGTGATAGTATGCATTGATATGGCATCCCATGCTTTTAGTGAATGGGCATCAAGACGGTACCATGTTGCTGTAAAGGAAGAAGATTTCCATTCCTACACAAACAAAAACCTCAATCGTATTAAGATTTAGTAACCAATGCTAAAGGTATATTAATGGCCTAGGTCCTTCGTACTAACTAAATGGCCTTGCTTGGCCAAGCTTGTCCATCTATGAATATTGCAATCCATGAACTAAGTATCACGCTAAAGCCTTATCAGCAATCGGACCACAATGCTGATTGCATGTCACTGCTTGGCAACACCCTAGTGCATGCAACACAAGCACAACATTATACATACCATGCTAGTACTGAACCAACACTGGCACAAGATAAATTAATCGACTCCATGTTGAGCATCCAAGATCCAAGATCAATCAAAGCAATTCTTAATGTTGCATGACGGTGTACTCACAAATACAACTTTCCCATCTTATTTTTATGATATGGAACTCATACATCTATACATGCATATGTTTATGTATAGTTTCTATGGTTTTCACACAAAGTTGCTAAATATGGAAGCACCGTGATATATAAATTACAAAAAAAACAGAAGGAGAGGAGACATCCTAATTTTCTATCCCTTCTTATTTATTTCTCATATTGTTGCCCAATCATATCATAACTTTTTGGAAGCGTACACAAAATCTCAAAACTGAATTTCAAGGGAAACAATTTTTCTGCAATAGGGAGTCTTATCTACTCCCAAGTTGATGTCCTGATGATCCCCTCTTATGCAAATATATATCAAAAAATTTTGCTTTATGCTCCATATTTGGTTGTTTTTGCTTATCTTGATAAATATGATATATAAGAACCAAGATGTAATTAGGGATGTCAGCAGCCTTGAGCTGGCTGAAGGCCTGCCACCTTGGACCTCATCTAGGTTGGCTTTGAATCGATAAAATCCGTATGCAGTCTAAAAGCCCTGTTTAAAGCTGTTGTTGGACCCCTCCAACAGCTGCTGTTGTGTACCTGATGGCCAGCGGTTGCCCCAAGCAGGTCCTAAGGCAGGCTGGATTTGTAATCCTATGGTTATTTTGGCCATGTACATGCCACCTTCGTCACAACCTAGGCCCTTTTTTACTTGGATAAGTGTATCGATTCAATTAAGATAAATGCCTAATTCTGAAACCTCTCCTACAAAAATATTTATCCACAAGTCTCAATCCTCACCACCTCATTCATTCAACTTGTCAGATTTGTCCTTTGTCTCTATCAAGCATGGTGATGTTGCTTGCTTGACCACTCATTTAAACCCCCATCAATAGATCAGCATGCTTATCCACTTGTTTGCCTCACTAGCTGTCTGTTGCTATCCTATTCACCAATCAATCTCTTCTGTGCTTTGGCTACAACACATTTGCCAGTGAGGGCAATGAATGCTCACAGCCTCACAATCCCATCTCAAGCATAGAAAGGGTTCTCTATATCTCCTTTTTTGCTTGCTAGAATGGATCAGGTTCATAGCTCAAGCCTTGAAGACCATATATAAGCCCAGCTTGAGCAAATCCCAGAATTAACACTTAATTTGAGGCTAGATTAGACAAAAGAATAGCTAGTTTAACTAGGTTCCACAATTTTTCAAGAGAAAAAATCCTAGGAGAAATCTGGGGGCATTTGTCCCCTTCATACATCTACACGTGCAATTTTGACTTCAAATGTAAAATTGTTTAGTCCTAGTATCATATAATAAATCTTCAAATAGATTTTCTTAACTTTTTCTCTTTTCACAAAACACTAGTTAGCTGCTCATTTCTCCAAAATTTTGAGAAATAGTAGGCAAATGATTGCAAGAGCATTTTAATTCAGCATCAAGATACTTCGGTATCCACCCTCCACCAGCTAAACAGCAATTGTATATGCTAGCAATTATTATCAGTTATACCCACAAAAGTATATCTTCTCCCGCATTATTTCTCCAAGTGCCACATCTGACCCAAAACAAGGTGGTGATGAAAGAGAGCAATGGTAGCATATAACTGAGGGAAGTCAAGATCTTGGAAACATGTTCAGGGCAAGCATCAATATTTACAGATTAACCTCAAGGGCCAAGTCAATCTTTCAATAAACTACCTCATGAAAACATATCAGACCACCTAACCACCAGCAGAAGATTGGGCAAGCAGCTAATTCACAGACCAGTTAAGAACAAAGAGAGAAGAGAAATATAAAACCTGTAAGATAGCAAGGGATTGGTTTCCAACTGCATCTGACATGTTATCAGAGGAAACCTTTAAGTGTGACTACTTATCAAATACATAAGATAAAGATATGGATTTCACATCCCCTGAAATTATGATATATATAACACCACTAAACTTATCAGACATTGTGTTATACAACTTTATTTAGCATGCCAGTTTGACCCAAATACCTCCTCCCAAGGGAACCAGAACAGAGAAGCAATGATGCTTCTAGTTTTGTGCTAGTGAGCTTTTGCTCAGAGCAGAACTAGAAGAGGTTGTCACACAGATTGCAGCAACTTGATAACACATGTAAAGGAAGGAATCAATACTTTATACGAATGCATGCCAGAGTAAGACTGCAAAGAGCATTAAATTAAAGTTTACTCATTACACAAAGGCAACAAGGTCTCTCCAGCATCTCATTATCCACATTAAGATAAGTAGCATATAATGTGATGCAACATGACCATAGTTTGGAGGGTTTTATTTACCACCAGTTTGCTCAAACTATAAGCGAAAGCACACCACATACGCACTTCACACACTACAGGATTAACACCTTACATGCAACAGGAAGACACCTGAGCCCAGCAACTATGTCAGCAAGCCCTTCTATAAATGCTTTCTATCATCCATGAATGGGTTGTGCCACCTGCACATCCACCTACTTCATGCATGAGCTAGAACTATAAGCAAAAGTAGATATATGAATCTTCAGATGTATTGAGCCTAAAATTCATTGGGAAGAAAATTTGAAATTTATATTGCAAAAAAGGTGAGGAAAAGAATGCAATCAGAACATTCAAGGATGAGAAACGCATACCTATGTAGAAGCATCCTTTGTTTGAGATGGTCCAGCAACATTTGCAAGAGCCCTGCAATCAATAAAAGCTTGTAAGATATTAGCTCTTTTATGCAGTTGGTGATTTATAAAGAAATAATAGAATGATAAAATATCTGCTAGCGAAATCTGCAGCATACCTCTAAAAGATTGAAGAATAAATAACACACAAAAAATAATAATTAGTGTTCCACCTAGGGAAAAAAGAGATCTTAAAATACCTGGTTCTGATAGAAGCTCCCCTGAAAAAAAAATATTTTGTTATCTGAAGATTGACAACTTCCACATCTCATTTAACCAGATGGAAATTGCAGAGATCTTAAGTTGTTCCCTTCCCAAGCAGTTTTGGCTGCCGATGTTTACCAAAAAGGATTTCTAGTTGAAGAATGTGAAAGAGGAAGAGGGAAGAGATGTTTGATTTGGAAAATGGAAATATGAAGACTTTGTTATAAACAACACTAGCAGCTACATGAAGCCGTGAAGCATAAACCTACTGGAATGACAAATTAGACCCTAACCACTCAACTGGACTTGCAGTGTTATTAACTCCATCAATGCTATATAGAGAAAGAAACAAAATTCAAAATCAAGTGACTACAAGAGTTAATCCAATCTATGAAATATAATACAACTCAAAATTGCTATCTCCAATGTTAGATCTGGAACATGCCCATCCAACTATGTCAATAAAAGTAAAGCAATCATGTTTGCAATATTAACTCCAATTTTCCCCTAAAGCAAAATGTCTAAAAGCATTGGTAGTGGGACAAAAAATAAGCAGCATAATTCAACAATAAGAAATATATGATTTAGCTGAACAAACCATCGATGGTATAGCATGCTTTAGGAGAGATGTTAAAACTTCATTATCATATAGAAAACTTGTGTTCTTTCATATTTTGTCTAACCAAGATTTGCAATAACTTCAGCAAGCAATCCACCGTGACAATATAAGCGAAAAAGTATTGGGAGTTGTTTACCTAGCTTCACCTCTGGGGTATAGAACAGGAGTTATAAAGAGTGAAGGCTTAATAAACAGAGGGTTAAAGATTTCTTTCTCCCTCAAAGTGTGGAACGTCCCATTTGCCAAATCCTACATCCCCATTTCATCATTGTTGCGTTGTGAAAGATAATGTAATCAAAGTCTAGAAAATAGATGAAATTTTTCTTGCAACCAGGAAATTCCTCTTGGGAACAGCTTCAAAAACAGTGCCATCTTCCCCAAATCCCTGGTCTCAGCCCACGTCCCCGTCTAATTATTCAGCTTATAAACTTCAATTCTGACCGCCATGCACGCGGGATCCCCACGGTCTATCGGAGTAGAGGTCCGGAACCGAGAGACGTACAGAAGGGCTCCGTCGATTTCCACCAGATAATTCGGAAATGCCTTGCGCCCATGGGTGGAAGCACACGCGATAGTTCTCAGGATGGGGCCAGCGAGGTCGCAGACCACGACGGCGGGATCGGTGGCGGCGGCGTAAAAGCGGCCGTTGTAGTGGACGAGATCGAAGTAGGTATCATGGTTGTCAATGATGACGGTCCATCTTGGATCGCCCAGGCGTAGAAGCTGGTTCGTCATCCGCGGAGAGAACAGCCTTGAAGAGGGAGAGGCCGCGGATGCAGTTGGAAGGGTAGACAGGGATCCAGGCGTAGGTGAAGGGGTGGAGGAGAAGCATGCCTCGGAAGCGGTCTAGGGTTCCTGGTTGCAAAAAAAATTTCATCCATCCTCTAGGCTTTCGCTTTAGTTGTCTTCCGCTGCGCAACACTGAATAAATAGGGATTTACGATTTGGCAAATGGGACGTTCACACTCCGATTAAAAAAAAAAAAATTTAACCCTTTATTTGAACCTTCACTCTTTATAACTCGTGTTCTATACTCTCGGAGGTGAAGCTAGGTAAACGACTCCCCGTACCTTTTCCTTAATTTTGTCAAACAACTTTCCATACCTTTTCCCTTATATTGTCGCGGTGGATTGCTTGCTGAAGTTATTGCAAATTTTGGTTAGATAAAATATGAAAGAACAAAGTTCTCTATATGATAATGTGTTAGTTGCAGATAGTGGCTATCTAATAGATAAGACTGAGTTTAAAATTATACTCTATATCCTTAAGATAATTTCATCCTGCAACGATACTTGGTCAGTACGATGATTGTCTTCAGAATACAACAATTTTCTTCTAGTGAAAGCAGCACTACAATTCACCAAAAATATCGAACTAAGAATGCCTCTTTCTTTTAATGCACTATTACTATACTACCCTTAGGAGAGTATGCAAATGCCTAAAAGAGAAAAGACTAGGATTGATTCGGATTGAATCAGGAATGAATAAAAATGCAAGTGTCTTAGGGTCCTATTTATAGGTTTTAGATGCCCTTTGGAAGTAATCCTACGATTTAATTTGAATTTGATTTAATTGACCGGATTTTGATCAAAGGATGCCTTTGATACACTGATTCATCCTGTGATCTAATGATCATGTTATCAGATAGGTAGTTGCACGGCTTTGATATGTCATTTCAAGATCGAAACTTTATCTATCACAACGGCCTGATCAGTGATTCATTTATAAACATAATTACAATAATTAACATAATATCAAAAGTATCAATTTTCATTAAAAAACTACTTACCTAGAGTTATAAGGAGCTAGAAACAATTGATACATATTACAATGCTCTAATCTTTTAGCAATAAAATCTGATCGTACTCCAACCGATCCAGAGTGTATAGAGATCTGTGCAGGGTCTACGAAGCCATACATATTGAGTAGTTTTGATTTCTTGAGTTGGTGTACAAATAGCTACACAAATCAAATTATTCAATCATACGGTTATTATTAGAAACTTGTAACATCTAGTGATTGCATATAAACGCAAAAAATATAAAAATCTTATTACCTCGTATATAGCACAATACAACTACAACTAATCTCCTCCATTGAGCAAAAGTTATCGATATCTTTCCGAATAATATAACAGATCCGTTCATGATCAAAGACACCAACATCCAATACCACAGTTATTGTATTTGTATCTCCTAAACTTAGGCAACATGATTCTTTAAATATAACAAACTCCATGGACCCTTTTCTTTGCTTTTTATCTGTAACTTTTGTGGCCGAACAATCTTAGCCTGTTAATAATAATAAAATTCAATTCATAGATGCTATATAGCAAATAGATTATCAATATAAATTAATCACAAATTTATGGATAAGTTAAGAAGTTTCATATATCTGGATCATCAATAACTAATATTGAGGCCATGCAACGTGAGAACCAACAAAATCTTTAACTTTCACAGGATCATCACCAATTGTTATTGGAAGGAGAGCATCATCGTCAAAACAAGCATCAATAGATACACGATAATTATAAATACCCAAAGGAACTCCATATACAGCAGAGTTTGGTGCTACATTCTCAATCACTGTACCATATCCAATTATATTATCAATAGATCCTATTGCCAATTTGCATGGTTTTCCCTTCAAAGCAATAACATTAGAAAATATAAGTACTATGAATTAAAATAAACTGCTATAAATAAGTAAATATTAACATACCTTTTGCATGTTTCTTTGTCCAATGGTAACTAATTCTATACTTGCATCATTTTGTATATCAGAATTAGTAACAGTTTTATTTGGATGCAGTTTTTTAACTGAGCAGCAGCTACCTTTCTCTAAAACATATTGATGAGCACTTGCAGCAATTTTTGGAATTTCTCTCAACTTTCTATTTTCTTCATGAAGTTGATGTAGTTGATCAAGTAATGATTTTCTTTCCTCAGCATCTTCTCTTTGTTGTTGATTCAGTTTTTTTTTTCTTCTAACAATTGTTCTAAGATTTTGCTTGTTTCATTCTTCTCGAAAGATTGAAATAGATTATAGGGGTAACCATATCTCCAACACCCCTTACTCGACCACCACATTCGGGATTTCCAATGCCATTCCTAGTACGTCTTTTTGTCCCGATTCTTGTATTGATCCATCATTCACCTTCATTGTATATTCATCTTGATATGTAGACAAAACAAACCATACATTATGAAGTTATAAAAGAATCTATAATTAGATATTAAATGAACAATAACAGATTTACTTATAATCTTCTGTATGACTTCTTGGATGACTTCACTATCAGAACCATCACCTTTTGAATAAACAGCTTTCCATACAACACTTGTCCAATGTCTTCATCGATGCCCATCTCTTTTTTCTATAATTAATAGACAATGAATATAAGATTAAAAAATTAGCTAATAACTACTCAACAATGTAGAACTAAATATTCAAAACTTACTATCTTTTCTTCCACATTAACAAATCCATGCCTAGATGAACGATGTCGATACTCATTGCTTTTTGCTCTTTCACTTTGCAACCTACTCCATTCTTGAAATTCTGGAGAACTATACCGGCTGACAAAGGCATTCTAAGCATCCTTTTTTATGAATGGATAGTTCTTAGGAGGGTTATCAAGTAAGGGTCGCCTATCCTTCAATGGATTTAAGAATTTTGTCCTCAACTTGAACTTAAATTGTCTCCATTTTGTACAAGCAGATGACAGAATATGTTTCTGTCCTTCAATTGGCACATTATAAGCTTTCTACAAAAATATAGAAATACATATGAGCATACTAATAAAATCAAATTTTAATTAAAATAATTAATAAAAAACTTACCTTTATTTGCATCCAAATTTTGTTTTTCAGTTCTTCAGGAACTAAATGTCAATTTTTGAAATTAATAGGCATAGTAGTTCTGGCTATAACACCTAGATAACTTTGCATTTTTGTATTAACCTCCCCTAAAGATTGTCCTCTTTTATTGTAAGTCACCTCCTTTACTTCTCCATGAGACCTAGCTTTTACTACTCTAAGCATAATTATTGGACCCCTTTTTCTTTTGACCTTTTCTATGCTTGACGCAGGTTCTTCATTCGCAGTCAGCAACCTGTACAATAAGAGTAAATTATCATTATTTTAACAAAAACCATAATATAAAAAACAAATATAATAAAATAGTAAAAACAAGCGAATATATGATTAACAAAGATATTACCATTTCATGTTAATTATTGGTGTTGGCCCAGATGGCAACCCAAGAGGGGGGGATGAATTGATTCTTAAAAAATTTAACCTTTTAAAATGATTGGCTTTGAAATACACAAGATTAAGTGCAGGATAAATATTAACCACAAACAAAGAGATAGAGAGAGAGAATCAAAACACGGCAAACACATGGATTTTATAGTGGTTTGGTGTATCCAATACCTACGTCCACTCCCAAATATCCCTTGGGTCCACACTATAATCTATTAGATTACAGCTGAGTTGTTTTACAAGCTCACAACTCAAAACTTCTTGTTTCCCACGGGATCACAACGAACCCAGCTGGTTTTTCGGGCTCACCAGCACAAAACCCAAACCCAAGCTAATCTAGCTTGACCCGAGGTATACTACCTCCACTAATTCAATCCTCCTAATTGAACTAGCAAAAACAAATGAGAATAGAGTTTACAATAACAAACAACTCCTCAAATGAGCAAATATTCAATATAAATAAACAAGGTTAGTAAAGCCTGTTTGAAGCAGAGTTGATTTAATCTTTTCTTCTTTTCCTCTTCTCCTTTGAGATGTTGAATCAGGCCTCAGCTCGGATTCTTCACAAAGATTGCAGATGACAAGTTGGGAAAAACAGGGCTTTTGGCTCTCTTTTTCTTTACTTGAGAAATACTCCGATTTTGAACTTGAATGCTTTGGATTTCTCTCTGAGCTTTCTGAAGTTGATGGATTTGAACTTTGACTCTTTCCTCTTTGATTTCTTGCTCAAGACTTCTTGGATTTTTCAATTTATTTTCTCTCTAATTTTCGTCTCCCATCTTTTTTTTTCAAATGGACGGACTCCCCTTTTATAGATTCTCCTTAATCCAAGATTAGGTGAAAAACTAGCCATTATTTATGTCCTTGGATTCCTCCTACACACCAGAAAAGTATCCGTTAGAGATTAGGTGAGAAAATATTACCGTTGGAGGCCGTTCTGACACTTTGAAAATCCGTTCCAGATAGGTTGGAGTCGGCTCCAACTTTTCAGGTGTCGGCTCCAAGTCGTGTATCCAAAAATAGAAAGTAAAAGTTCGTTGAGGAGTCGGCTCCGAAAAATGTAAGTGTCGGCTCGTCGCATTCGGGAGTCGGCTCCGAAAAACTGTAAGTGTCGGCTCCAGAGTAGTCCAAAAACATGCTTTCTATTCTTGTACTGGAGTCGGCTCCAGAGACTGTAAGTGTTGGCTCCTGAAATCTAGGTGTCGGCTACGAAACTCTGAGTGTCGACTCCTGACCATGCCAAAAATCAGGAAAGCATCTGATCCGCCATGGGGTCGGCTCCAGCCTTCTAGGTGTCGACTCCAGGCTCTGAATTTTGAAACATACTTCTGGAAAATGATTCAAAAACATATTTCTTTATCTTTTTGATTGATCAAATCTTTTTAAGCCCTGAAACACTTATTAAATCTATTAGTAATAAAATGAATATACTCATATCTTTTTTATTAATCATTAAAATCAATAATTGGGTCAGCAATCTTCCCCTTTTTGATAATTATAAAACATTGAGTATATGCATGAGTAAACAATAGGATTCTCACTCCAATTTTCTCAAATGTTTGTCCCTCACAGGTAAGCTCCCCCTGAATGAGGTAGCTCTCCCTATAATGTTCAATTTAACAATTGTTCTTCCTTTTAACAAAAAATTTTAATGGTTGATACCAATTTTAATTGCCTCTCCTTATGTGTAGTTAATTAGATATCAATAAATTAAGCTTAATTGAGCTTACTTGATCCAATGCATATACAAAAGCTAAATATTTCTCCCCTCTTTTTTGTTTTACATTCAATGCATATACGATTAGGAAATGCTTACATAACTCTCCTCCTTTTTTGTAATCAATAAAAAGATCAAGAAGGGTTAAGTAAAATGACAAAATTGATAGATTTTTCAAGGATCAAAAGATATTCATTAAGTATAAGAAAAGTTCATTACATCAGAAGTCAAATATTACAAAAAGAACTCTACTATATCAAACATCAAGCTATACATCATTACATTAAAGCTTCAAGATAAATCAACATCAAACTAGACTAATTATCAAAGACACTTCATTACAAGATAATTAAAAATGAGTTCTCAGAAGTCTTTGCAATTCTTCTACAATTTTTCCCATCCCTTTACTTTGAGTCCTAACAAATTCCTTTAATCTTCTGTCAACAAATGCACATGCAGTCATAATCTTGTCCTGAAGCTCAACATTGCATTTGGAGTAAGTCTCTGAGTCTCCACCAATATCCTTAAGCTCTTCAAATATGTTCTTGAGATCATTCTTTAAGGATTCAACAGAGGAACCAAGAGTATACTCAATCATTCTAATGCGATCATCCAAAGAGTAAAGGGTTTCTTTCAAATTCATAAATTGGCTATCAAACTCTGTCTTCATTTCTTCTTTTTGAGCAGCAAATAAACTTTTGAGTTGCTCTAACTGAATATCTAAAAATCCGACAGATGACAGGTGGCGGTATAGGAACTGGAGCAGGAGCAGGAGCAGGAGCAGGAGGTGGTGAAGATCTGCTAGGCTCTAGTGAAGGATGCCTTGCTGATGGACCAACCTCAGATGGTGCAGAAGTTCTAATCTCAGCGGCTCTCTCATCCAGATAACCTTTCCTCTCCCATTGACCATTAACCTTCACAAACCCATCCGGTGCACAGTAGCCAAGCTATAGTAATCAGTGTGTCTAAGGTTCTTTGATGGCTCATTATCAGAAATTACAATACCTTGACTTCTAAACACCATAGTCAAAATCATACCATAGGGCAGTGAATATCTCCTTTTGCCCCCAGCCTCAGCCATGTAGAAAATCATAATCCCAACAAGGTTAATAGGTTGACCAGTCAGAACACTATCCATAACTATAATGTCTCGCTCTGAGACATACTCAAATTGGCCAGTCTTAGGAATAGGATCCTACTACAGATGTTGTGAAGTAATCTAAGCTCCAAGGGCAACTGATTAGCCCTAACTTCTTCAAATTCAGACACTTCTCTTCCTAACATCCTTGATAATGCATCAGACCTCTCACTATGAATGTCAGCAGCTAATCTAGTGACAGGGAGGCTCAGAAGATGTCCTAAACTCTGAAAGGTAAGTGAACTCTCTTCCCTCTAACAGAACTGATAATCCCACCGTCTCCCCTTGATAAATTGAAATAGAATTCCTTAACTAGGGCCAGATAAGTGGGAACATCCAATGAACAGACCTTGTCCCAGCCAAGCTCTTTAATTTGTCTTCCAATAGAAAATCCCTCGGCCTCGAAGAAATCAAAATCTACTTTTCTACCCATAGTAATAACTCTCTCGGCTAAAGTATCTACCTATGGAGATGAGGGACCAGGATTGTCCAAAGGAGTTGAGGAAGAATCGTCGCTTGGAGATGGCTCACAGACGGGACGCCGAGCCGTACGCTTACCGGTGGTTACGGGAGCTCCAAGAACCGATCCTCTCCGCTTAGGTGCTATAGAAATCCTTGGGAATGTTTGATTTGAGGAGAATTTGGCTTAGGGAGGTTTTGAGAGAGTTTGGAGAGAGTATGGAAAGGGACTGGAAACGATAGAAATAACGAAGGTGTCGACTCTGCCCTAATAAAGTCAATTTGGAACCACCAGGTGTCGACTCCCGCAAAGTCGGGTGTCGACTCCAAGTCGCTAACACAGTTAGCGCTTAAACTGGAGTCGGCTCCACTTATATGGGTGTCGGCTCCAAGGTCAAGGACCGAGAGCGACACAGAAGAGATGTCGACTCCTCAAATTGAGGTGTCGACTCCATTGACAGTTTCAGAGAAAAAATAAATGAGTTTCAAACATCCGAAACTTATCAAAATAAGGTCAATAAATTTTTGAAAAAAATCTTTGGAATATGAATAATCAAATTGCATAGATGACTAGATAAATTATCCTTAAAATATGAAAGGAATCTTAGGAAATTAATAGAGATCTAGATAGTTATTCCTTAAGGGTTTCAAAATCATTCCAAAGGGTCACAAATCCCTAAATCATCTCCAAGATAAAAAAATCTCTCTTCACTCAAAGGTTTTGTAAATATGTCAGCTAATTGTTCTTCAGTATTAACATAATCAAGACAAATTTCATTATTAGCTACATGTTTTCTTATAAAGTGATATCTAATTTCAATGTGTTTGGTTCTTGAATCTTGAATTAGATTTTTAGTTAAATTTATTGTACTTGTATTATCACATCTAATAGGAGTTTTATCAAGTGTTATGCCATAATCTTCAAGTTGTCGCTTAATCCAAAGGATTTGAGCACAGCAACTTCCTGCTGCAACATATTCTGCTTCAGCAGTTGATAATGCAACCGAATTTTGCTTTTTCCTAAACCAAGAGATTAAGTTACTTCCTAAGAATTGACATGCACCACTTGTACTTTTTTATCTAGTTTACATTTAGCATAGTCAAAGTCAGAATATGCAATCAAGTTTAGTGTTGAGTCTCTAGAATACCATAATCCTACATTTTTAGTTCTACTTAGATATCTTAAGATTCTTTTCACTGCAATTAAGTGAGATTCTTTAGGTTTAGATTGAAATCTAGCACATAGACAAATAGCAAACTTGATATCTGGTCTACTTGCAGTTAAGTAAAGTAGAGATCTGATCATACCTCTGTAGTACTTTTGATCTACTTTCTTACCGTCTTCATCTTTGTCTAATTTGCATGAAGGACTCATAGGTGTTTCAAGGGGTTTGATTGACTCCATTCCAAACTTCTTGAGAAGTTCCTTTGTATATTTTGCTTGGTTGATGAAAATCCCCTCTTTGCTTTGCTTGATTTGAAGTCTTAAGAAGAAGTTGAGTTCTCCCATCATGCTCATTTCGAATTCATCCTACATTAATTTAGCAAATTCTTGACACAAGAGATTGTTAGTAGCACCGAATACAATATCATCAACATATATTTGTACTACTAATAAATCATTATATTTTCTTTTAAAAATAAGGTTTTGTCTACATTTCCTCTAGTGAAATCATTTTCAATCAGAAATTTGCTTAATCTTTCATACAAAGCTCTAGGAGCTTGCTTTAAACCATATAGTGCTTTGTGCAATTTAAAAACATGATTTGAAATTCATGATCTTCAAAATCAGGTGGTTGTTCAACAAAAACTTTCTCATTTATAAATTCATTTAAAAATGCAACATCCATTTGAAATAAATTTATGTTCATATGACATGCAAATGCAAGTAGTAATCTAATTGCTTCTAATCTAGCCACAGTGCAAAAGTTTCATCAAAATTAATTCCTTCTTCTTGATTATATCCTTTTGCGACTAATCTAGCTTTGTTTCTAATTACTATGCCATTTTCATCTAATTTATTTCTAAATACCCATTTGATCCTATGACTGAATGATCTTTAGGTCTATTAACTAAGGACCAGACATTATTCCTAGTAAATTGATTTAATTCCTCTTGCATAGCTAACAACCCATTATTATCTTTTTCAACCTCTTCAATGGTTTTAGGTTCAATTTGAGATACAAATGCAAGATGATTACTGATGTTTCTCATTGATGATCTAGTTCTTACTCCTTGAGATGGATCACCTATAATTAATTCTTTTGGATGACCATAGGCATATCTCCAATCTCTAGGAAGATCTACATCATTATGATTTGCATCAACAACATCAACACTAGGAGAATCATCATCTTTAGCTCCTTGTTCATGATCTGAAGATACATCTATATTTAATTTTTTAATATCCCTTTCTAATATGTTTGTATCTTCCTCATCATCAATCTTTCCAGAACTCGATGCTAAAGATTCATCAAAAACTACATGAATAGATTCTTCTACAATTAAGTTTCTCTTGTTAAACACTCTGTAGGCTTTGCTAGATGTTGAATATCCTAAGAATATGCCTTCATCTGATTTTGCATCAAATTTTCCTAGATTATATTTACCATTATTATGAATGAAACATTTACAACCAAATGCATGAAAATAACTGATATTTGGTTTTCTATTGTTCCATAGTTCATAAGGAGTTTTCTTAAGGATTGGCCTAATTAAAGCTCTATTAAGTGTAACATGCTGTGTTTATAGCTTCCGCCCAGAAGTACTTTGGTAGGTTGCTTTCACATAGCATGGTATGGGCCATGTCTTCTAAAGTCCTATTTTTTCTTTCTACAACTCCATTTTGTTGTGGTGTCCTAGGTGCAGAGAAATTATGATGGATGTCATTTTTAATACAAAAGTTTTCGAATAAATGATTTTCGAATTTAGTGCCATGATTACTTTTAAGAGACAATATGGTGTTGTTTTTCTCATTTGTGACCTTCTTGAAGAATTTCAAAAATATTGGAAAGGTCTCATCTTTATAAGCTAAAAATAATACCCAAGTGTATCTAGAATAATCATCTACAATCATAAGACCATATTTCTTTCCTCCTAGACTAGTGGTTCTAGTAGGTCCAAAGAGATCCATATGAAGTAGTTCAAGTGGCCTAGAAGTGAAAACAATGTTTTTAGTTTTGAAAGAGTTTCTAGTTTGTTTTCCAAATTGACATGCATCACAGATTTTGTTATTTTCAAAATCTAGTTATGGAAGGCCTTTTACTAAATCCATTCTGATTAATTTTGAAATTAGGTGCGTGCTTGCATGACCTAATATACAATGCCACAGCCATCCAATCTCATTCATATTAGCATTATTAACAACTAAGTAATGATTACTAGTGGACAAATTGTCTAAATAAATTAAGTACACATTGCCATTTCTATTTCCAATAAATACAATGCTATTATCAATGGGATTAGAAACAGTGCAGATAGAAGCTTCAAATGATACTTTGAAACCTTTATCACACAATTGGTTAATACTAATTAGATTATGCTTTAAACCATTAATATATAAGACATTTTCAATAAATGTGGAGGGAGTTATTTGAATTATACCAAATCCTATGATCTGGCCTTTGCCATTGTCACCAAACATAACAACTCCTCCCTTTTTGCTTTCAAGGGTGATGAATTGATCCTTTTCACCCGTCATGTGTCTTGAGCAGCCACTATCGAGATACCACTTTCGCTTTGATCTTTTGGCCGCAAGATACTCCTGCAAAAATGATCAAGTCTTATATTTAGGTACCCAGCCTTCTTGGGTCCTTCATGGTTAGTAGCAATAAATATTGTTCCTTTTGGAACCCATATTTTCCTTCCTTTACTACTTAAATTCTTGTTAATTTTCTTAAAATTACATTCAAAGGCTTTGTGTCCCTTTTTGTTACAATAATGACATAAAACTTCATTTTTATCTTGTTCTTTTCTAAAGAAGTTTTGACATACTTTTATTTTATGTTAGGCCTATAACCTAATCCAGCCTTATCAAATATAGCTCTTTGATTGCTCAATAATAAATTAAGTTTTTCAGAACTATATGTAAATTTATGAACTATATTTTTATATTTATCAACTTCCTTCTTTAATCTATCATTTTCATTGGAAATTGATCCTTTTTCTTTAATCAAAGCTTCATTTTTTGATTTCAAATTTTCAACTTCATAAGTAAGATTATCTTTTTCGTTGACAAGATTTAGATTATCGTTTTTCAATGATTTATTTTTCTTTTTCAGAACCTTAAAATCTCTTACTAACTCATTAAATGCATCATATAATTCTTCAAAAGTAAAATCATCATAAGGTGTTTCAGAACTTACCTCAATGTCATCGTTTGCCATAAAGCAAATGTTGGCAACTTCCTTTTGTTCTTCCTCGGAAGAGGATTCTTCACTATTACTCCATGTTGCAACATAAGCCTTCTTCTTCTTCTTGTAGACTTTCTTCAATTGAGGATAGTCATATCTGAAATGCTCCGGTTTCTTGCACTCATAACATATTAAGGGCTCTTTTTCTTTTCTTTGTCCTTCTCTTTCTCTTTTCTCCTTCCATTTTGTTCCAAACTTTTTCTTGTGGAAGGGTCTCCTTCTTTGCATGAACCTTTTGAATTTCTTTGTAAGGAGTGCAGTCTCCTCATCATCATCACCATCACTGCAGCTTTCCTCACTTTCTACAGCCTTGAGGGCAATAGTTTTCTTCTTCTTGACTTCCTCCTCTTGATGTTGTTTCATAGTCAACTCATGAGTCATTAAGGATCCAAGTAGCTCATCCAAAGGTAAAACATTTAAATCCTTGGCTTCTTAGATTGCAGTCACCTTCGCTTCCCATAATCTTGGAAGTAACCTAAGAATTTTACGCACAAGTTCAAAATTAGTATAAGTCTTACCAAGACTTTTCAAGCTATTAACAATATCAGTGAATCTTGTGTACATGCATGTAATTGTTTCAGTTTGTTCCATGCTAAATAGTTCATATTTATGCACCAAAATATTAATTTTTGATTCTTTAACTTGATTTGTACCCTCATGGGTAACTTCTAATCTATCCCAAATTTCTTTTGCGGAAATACATGTAGAAATTCGATTAAATTCATTTGCATCCAATGAACAATATAAAATATTCATGGCTTTAGCATTGAGCTGAGCCAACTTCCTATCATGTTCATCCCATTCTGTTTTCAGTTTAGGAATCACCATGTTGTCTACTCTAATTGTGGGTGTGTGTGGACCATTAACTATGATTCCCTATAAGTCATAGTTAAGTGCTTGAATAAAAATCTTCATCCTAGCTTTCTAATAACTATAATTAGTTCCATTAAATAAAGGATGTCAATTAGTGGATTGACCTTCTAAATAAGATGAGCTAGCTTGAGCTGCCATTTGGATCTTTAGCTCTTGATCGTTAGACCAAATTCAAATGAGCACTCACTCTGATACCAATTATTGGCCCAGATGGCAACCCAAGAGGGGGGAGGGGGGTGAATTGGGTTCTTAAAAAATTTAACCTTTTAAAATGATTGGCTTTGGAATACACAAGATTAAGTGCAGGATAAATATTAACCACAAACAAAGAGATAGAGAGAGAGAATCAAAACGCGGCAAACACAAGGATTTTATAGTGGTTCGGTGTATCCAACACCTACATCCACTCCCAAGTACCACTTGGGTCCATACTATAATCTACTAGATTACAGTCGAGTTGTTTTACAAGCTCACAACTCAAAACTTCTTGTTTCCCATGGGATCACAACGAACCCAGCTGGTTTTCCGGGCTCACCAGCATAAAACCCAAACCCAAGCTAATCTAGCTTGACCCGAGGTATACTACCTCCACTAATTCAATCCCCCTGATTGAACTAGCAAAAACAAATGAGAATAGAGTTTACAATAACAAACATCTCCTCAAATGAGCAAATATTCAATATAAATAAACAAGGTTAGTAAAGCCTGTTTGAAGCAGAGTTGATTTGAGCTTTTCTTCTTTTCCCCTTCTCCTTTGAGATGTTGAATCAGGCCTCAGCTCGGATTCTTCACAAAGATTGCAGATGACAAGTTGGGAAAAAATAGGGCTTTTGATTCTCTTTTTCTTTACTTGAGAAATACTTCGATTTTGAACTTGAATGCTTTGGATTTATCTCTGAGCTTTTTGAAGTTGATGGATTTGAACTTTGACTCTTTCTTCTTTGATTTCTTGCTCAGGACTTCTCGGATTTTTCAATATGTTTTCTCTCTAATTTTTGTCTCCCGTCTTTTTTTTTCAAATGGACGGACTCCCCTTTTATAGATTCTCCTTAATCCAAGATTAGGTAAAAAACTAGCCGTTATTTCTGTCCTTGGATTCCTCCTACATACCAGAAAAGTATCTGTTAGAGATTAGGTGAGAAAATATTACCGTTGGAGGCCGTTCTGATACTTTGAAAATCCGTTCCTGATAGGTTGGAGTTGGCTCCAACTTTTCAGGTGTCGGCTCCAAGTCGTGTATCCAAAAATAGAAAGTAAAAGTTCGTTGATGAGTTGGCTCCGAAAAAGGTAAGTGTCGGCTCGTCGCATTCGAGAATTAGCTTCGGAAAACTGTAAGTGTCGGCTCTAGAGTAGTCCAAAAATATGCTTTCTGTTCTCGTATTGGAGTCGACTCCAGAGACTGTAAGTGTCGGCTCCTGAAATCTAGGTGTCGGCTCTAAAACTCTGAGTGTCGACTCCTGACCATGCCAAAAATCAGGAAAGCATCTGATCCGCCATGGGGTCGGCTTCAGACCTTCTAGGTATCGACTCCAGGCTCTGAATTTTGAAACATACTTCTGGCAATTGATTCAAAAACGTATTTCTTTATCTTTTTGATTGATCAAATCTTTTTAAGCCCTGAAACACTTGCTAAATCTATTAGTAATAAAATGAATATACTCATATCTTTTTATTAATAATCAAAATCAATAATTGGGTCAACAATTGGCAATCAAAGTACCCTCACTATCATCCCGCGCATAAGGTAGATGAGAATCATCCATAATATCAAAAGACTGTATATCAGGCACTGATTTGATAACACAATGTTCTAATACTATATCACCTAACTCATCATCATTTGAATAACCATTAAACTTGTGCCTTGAGTTTGGAACTACAATCAACCAAGCTGGATCATTTCCATCATCTACATAAAACACTTGCTGGGCATGAGTAGACAAAATAAAAGAATTTGACTTATGTCCAATTTTGGTAAGATCGACCAATGTGCATCCATCTTCATCTTCTTTAACTCCACTAGAGCTCTCAACCCATTGAAACTTAAAAACTACCACCTTCAATTCAATATAATCAAGTTCCCTTGTATCGTGAAGAACCCCATAAAAGGACATGTTTGAAATTATCGGGTTGTTGTCCTTCGAGCTAGACACTTGCATTGTTTTAGCAGTTGAGGTGACACCATTATTCTGAATACATCTGGTACTATCACATTTTTTGGTGTGAAATCGAACTCCATTTATAAGATATCCATTATTCTGAATACATCTGCTCTAATTCTTTCGCATCAGCTGTAAATACGTGAGAACAAGAAAGTGGTTTTCCAATACTATGTTGACCATCACACTCATTTCTCATTGATGGGATCCCAACAGTTTTCATATTTGACAAGTACTTCGAACAATATGCTACAGCTTCTTCAGCAATATAACATTCTGCAATGCAACCTTCTGGCCTATTGCGATTGCGTACATATCCTTTTAAGATCTTCATGAATCTTTCAAAAGGATACATCCATCTTAAATAGACGGGTCCATATAACTGGACTTCGCATACAAGGTGTACTGTTAAATGAACCATTATATCAAAAAATGGAGGATAATTCTTTTCTATCAGACATAAAGTCTTCGCAAGTTCTTCTTGTAGTAAACTGAGATTGCAAGTATCCACAACTTTGTTGCAAAGTGCATTGAAGAACAAACTTAGTCTAGTTATTGTGGATCTCATGTTCTTATTCAACAATCCTCGTAATGCCAATGGAATAATTTGTTGGATCAAAGTGTGGTAGTTGTTGAGGGGTAAAATCGCTGTGTGTCAATAATCGTGCACATGACTAGGGCTAGCCCTGACTCCTACTCGCTGTGCAACACCCGCCAGAGATAAGTTAGCCTCGGTAAGTTGGGGCGCCTTAGCCCCTCGCCGAGCCAAGGATTTCCAAGGCACGGATCACATCTCTCGGCTCCAGCCGAGCTATATCATCTCTCGGCCCCAGCCGAGCTATCGCATCTCTTGGCCCCAGTCGAGCTGTATCGTCTCTCGGCCCCAGCCAAGCTGTATTGTCTCTCGGCCCCAGCCAAGCTATCGCATCTCTCGGCCCCAGTCGAGCTATATCATCTCTCGGCCCCAGCCGAGCTATATCATCTCTCGGCCACTCTAGCCGATCTCTCACATCGCTCGGCCTAGCCCGAGTGATATCTATACCTCTATGGAATTCGGCGTGGGAGAGCCCAAATTCGTAAGATTCTAAACATAAATCATATCCAGAAGTGGCCTAGGACCTGTGAGAGTGGCCTAGAGCCCTGTATCCTATGTCCTCGCCAAATCTCGAGACATCAACAAGCTCTCCTAGCCGTTGATCCTCTAACCAATAAGATACGAATCCTACTGACCTCATAACAAACTAGATTCAGATCCTAATGACTTTCGGACCCACGATGCCCCCAGGGAATCAGGTGATCCTCTATAAATAGAGTCGTCTGCCGGCTCCTTAGGTATGCGCACTTGCTCACTGGAACCCTCTCTCCTTCTGCCTTACCTTCCGCCATTAGCGCTCTGCTCAGAGTCCTGGAGGGACTCTTCAGCGAGAGCCTTCTCCTCATTTTTGTTGATTGTTGATCCCCACTGACTTGAGCATCGGAGGGTCCTCCGCAGAGGGCCACCCCCAACGCCCCTCGCGCGAGGACTGTTTTACAGGTCCGCCCAGAAGGAAGCCCATCTCGAAGCCCGATTGCACCCGAGTCAGAGGACAGATTTCGGCAGCAACAGAATGGCCCTAGAGGAAGGACCCTCAAGTCCCATAAACTTGTGATCCAAGAGATAAGGATCTCGATATGAAAGAGAACTCCTCCCATGGCCAACCGAAGAAAGGCTACCTCTGAAGCCCAAGATCAGGTCGCCTCCCAAAGGCTTGATCCGGTGAGCAGTGTTGCACTGCCACCACCGCCAGTTGAGACTCCATCGCCACTGGCGGCCCCGATAACTCAGGACCAGTTTTCCTCACTAGTCCAGCAAGTCCAGGCTCTGGCCCACCTGATTCAGGGGTGCTCCGAAGCCCCTCATCCAGCTACTCCTACCCCTCACCCTCTGAGGAGGATGCAGCCCCCGCTCATCCAGTGATCTCTTCTTCCGGTCCGCATGGGGTTGCGGACCCCCTCACCATCCCAGGGAAGCTGAGCCAGCTCCCCAAGGTGTCCGCGACAAGGATCTCCCTAGATCTCGGCGGGCCCGATCCCTCTCCCGGTGTTCTCTCGCCATGATTCAACACCGTCTCAGTATCCCCCTCGTCCTGCCCCTTATGCTTTTCCTGATAGGGATATCCGCCGCCAACTCCAGGAAATGCGTCAAGAGCTAGATGCCGCCAAGCAGGCCTATCCGCTTCAGGATAAGGTGAAGCAGGGCATCCCCTTCTCTAAGAAGATCATGGAGGAAGTGATTCCCTCCCATGTCAAGCTGCCCGCCATCGAGCCTTATCATGGCTCCTCTGACCCCGACAACCATCTCAGCAGCTTCCGATCGATCATGATGTTCCATGGGGCATCAGATGCGATCCTATACCGTGCTTTTCCTTCCACCCTTAGGGGATCTGCTCGAACATGGTTCAATGCTTTGAAACCAGGTTCCATTAATTCCTTCGACGAGCTGAGCCGCTTCTTCATCAGCCAGTTCATCAGCAGCCACCGTCATAGACGGAGATCCGACTCCCTCTTTGAGGTTAAGCAGAGAGAGGGGGAGTCCTTGAAGAAGTATCTCGGCCGTTTCAAAATGGCCATGCTAGAGGTGGACCACCTTAATCATGAGGTGGCCATATCCGTCATGACGGGCGAGTATTGAAGGAGAGTGACTTTTACCTGGCGCTGGAGGTTAGCTACCCTTCAAACCTCTCTGACATGATGGCTCTGGCAGACAAATATGCTAGAGTCAAAGAATCACGGAGAGCTGCCCGAGCCGAGCTTATGAAGAAGAAGAAGACCAAGGGCTCATATAAGCACTGAGTTGCTCGTTAGCCAAGCCTACCTCGCCGCCAAAGGATTCCCCAGCCACCAAGGAACCGCACTCGGAGCACGCCTAGGAGGTTCAATCGATTCACTCCGCTTACTACCCCAAGAGCAGAGATCCTTATGGAAATCGAGCACCAACTCCCTTGACCTCCTCCTCTTCGAGGAAATGCGGCCCGGAGAGACCCCGCCAAGTATTGCTGCTACCACCGCGACCATGGCCATGATACTGAAGAGTGCTGGCAACTGAAGAATGAGATCGAAAGGCTCATCCAGCGGGGTAGACTGGATCAGTTCAGGGGAGCCCCCGAGCCAAGAAACGAGGGCAGTCGCCGGCCTAAGCCCCAGCCGCAACCTCTTCCTCCCCAAATCCTCCGGTCACTGGCCACATTAATGTGATTGAGGCGGTCGGTGGTCCTTCAGGCGGGAGGGACGATGAAGAAGGTTCGACACCAAAGAAAGCGCGAACTGATGAGCTCTCTTTCTCCAACGACGACTTCCAGGGGATACAGTTCCCGCATGATGATGCGCTAGTTGTATCTCTTAATTTGAACAACTATGATGTAAGCCGAATTCTCATTGATAGTGGAAGCTCCGTCAACGTTTTGTACCTCGATGTGTTTGTGAAGATAAAACTTCTCATGGAGAATCTCCGAGCGGTGGACTCCACCCTAATGGGGTTCACCGGTGATGTTATTACCCCGGAGGGGGTCGTGACCCTAACGGTCCGAGCAAGAACCTGGCCTTCTGTTGCCACTGTGTATGCAGATTTCCTGGTAACCAAGCTTCGGTCGCCTTACAACGCGATCTTGGGAAGACCCGGCTTGATGTCCCTCAGAGCCACCATCTCCATCCCACATCTTGTTATGAAGTTCCCGACCGAGCGAGGGGTTGGTGTAGTTCGAGGGAGCCAAACTATAGCGCGGCAGTGCTTTGTCACCAGCCTGCAATCCAGATTGCCCGAGGTCGATGGATTGGATGCTCGGGAGGATTTCGCCGAGTAACGAGGAGAACCAGCTGAAAGCTGGAGGAGGTACCGTTGGACGAAGCTCGGCCCGACCGAACCATAAAGATCGGGTCGCTACTGAAGGGGAAGCCCCGACTGGAGCTGATCAACTTTCTCGTGGAAACGCTGATGTCTTCGCTTGGTCAGCTTCTGACATGCCTGGATCAGCTCGGATGTCCTCGTCCACCGTCTCAATGCAGACGAGATGTCCCGACCCGTGAAGCAAAAGAAAAGAAGCTTCGCCCCTGACCGCAGAGAGCAATCGAAGAAGAGGTGGACAAGCTCATCAAAGCAAACTTCATTCGGGAGGTGAATTATCCTAGCTGGCTGTCCAATGTTGTTATGGTGAAAAAGTCGAATGGTAAATAGCGAATCTGCATCGACTTCACCGACCTTAACAAAACATGCCCGAAGGATAGCTTCCCTCTCCCCGAATCGACCAGCTCATGGATGCCACTTCCGGTCATCAGATGCTGACCTTCATGGACGCCTATTCAGGTTACAATCAAATTCGGATGGCACCCGAGGATGAAGAAAAGACTGCCTTTATAACCAACCGAGGTATCTATTGTTACCGTGTCATGCCCTTTGGTCTGAAAAATGCAGGCGCCACTTACCAAAGGCTGGTAAACAAAGTCTTCAAGGAGCAGATCGATTGGAATATGGAGGTGTATGTTGATGACATGCTGGTCAAGAGCAAGGAAGCGTCCAACATATTGGGGATCTTTCTAAAAGCTTCGCGACACTCCGAAGTATCGGATGAAGCTCAATCCAACGAAGTGCGCCTTCGGCATCATCTCGGGGAAGTTTTTAGGTTTCATGGTTTCCCAGCGAGGCATCAAAGCCAACCCACAGAAGATTCAAGCGCTTCAGCAAATGATGCCCCCAACATCTATCAAAGAAGTCCAGCGCCTAACGGAAGGATTGCGGCCCTCAACCGCTTTATGGCTTGGTCGGCCGAGAGGAGCCTTCCTTTCTTCAAACCTCTTCGATCTGCCAAGAATTTTCAATGGACTCTCGAGTGCCAAAAGTCATTCGAAGACCTCAAGAGGTATCTCGGTTCGCCACCCCTCCTCAGCAGCCCTAATCCAGGAGAAATGCTGTTTCTGTACCTGGCAGTCTCTGAAGGCGCGATTGGCTCGGTTTTGGTCAGAGAAGAGAAGAAGACCCAGAGGTCGATCTACTATGTCAGCAAACTGCTCCGGGACGTCGAGACAAGGTACACTCGAATCAAGAAGCTGGTCTTGGCCCTGGTAATATCGGCTCAGAGATTAAGACCATATTTCCAAGCACATTCTATGATGGTCCTTACCGATCAACCCATCAAAGCGGTGGTCCATCGCCCGGAGACATCAGGAAGAATGGCTAAGTGGGCCGTCGAGTTAAGCGAGCATGATATCCGTTATCAACCTCACCCGGCCATCAAGGCCCAGATTCTAGCTGATTTCCTCCTTGAATGCACCATCCCGGAAGATGGCTCCACTCCGGACTCCTCCGAACATCCAAGATCTGATGCCATGTGGCTCCTCCACGTCGACGGATCCTCCAATGCCAATGGCTCTGGTGCTGGTTTGATCCTCACCAGCCCCGAGGGGACGACCTTTGAGTACGGCGTTCGATTCTCCTTCCCAGCCTCCAACAACGAAGCCGAGTATGAGGCCCTGCTCGCTGGACTCCGAATCACCCGTAATCTGAAGGTAAAGAGGCTGAATGCCTTTACCGACTCTCAGTTGGTAGCCGGTCACGTGCGGGCGAATTCGAGGCCCGGGAGCCAAACATGATTCGGTATCTCCGGCAGGTGCGGGACTTGCTTTCCCACTTCTCTGAATTTGAAGTTATCCAGATCCCCAGATCCAAAAATGCTCGTGCCGATCTGTTATCCCGACTTGCGACTACGGAATCGATGAGTTCCGAGCAAAAGTTTCCCCTGGAAATCATAGAAAAACCTAGCATCGCGGAGGCAGACCGAGTGATGCAGATTGAGGTCGAGCCATTCTGGTTCGACCCAATATTGAAGTATCTTAAAGAAGGTCGCTCCCAGCCGACCGCAAGGAAGCAAGGAAGCTGAGATTGCAAGCTACCCACTATGTGCTGATCAACGATTAGCTGTATAAGCGGTCCTTTTCCATGCCGCTGCTCAAATGCCTCCAGCCGTCCGAAGCTGATTATGCTCTTTGGGAGGTACATGAAGGAATTTGCGGCAACCACCTGGGGAGTCGATCTATGTGCCACAAGGTACTGCGCCAGGGATATTACTGGCCTACCATGCAAAAGGATGCCGATGATCTCTTTCGAGCCTGTGACTCGTGTCAGAGGCACTCCAACATCCAGAGGCTCCCCTCCGCTAATTTGGTCCTATTTCCTCCGCTTGGCCCTTTGCTAAGTGGGATGGATATTCTTGGCCCTTTTCCCCTCGCCATTGGACAGAGAAAATTTTTATTTGTCGCCATCGACTACTTCACCAAGTGGGTCGAGGCTGAAGCAGTAGCCCAGATAACCGAAGCTCGGGCCAGGGACTTCGTGTGGAGATCCATCATTTGTCGCTTTGGCCTCCGCATACCATCATCACCGACAATGGCAAGCAATTTGATAATCCCAAGTTCCGGGAGTTCTGCGAGGATCATGGCATCAGTCATCGCCTCACTCAGTAGGGCATCCGCAAGCCAACGGAGAAGCCGAGGTAACAAACCGGACCCTACTTCAAGAGATTAAAGCTCGGCTCGCCAGAGCCCAAGGCAGATGGGCGACAACTTCATCATGTTCTATGGGCCTACCGCACCACCTAGAGAATCCCCACCGGTGAGACCCATTCCGGATGGCCTTTGGCCTGGAAGCCGTCATTTCCGTGGAGATAGGCCTTCCCTCTCCGCGAGTGGAAAGCTACTCAGAAGAAACTAACGACGAGCAGCTCTGCACCTATCTCGACTTGGTGGAAGATATCAGGAAAAAAGCTTGAATCAGAATGGATGCGTACCAGCAAAGAGTGGCCCTACCATGCCTCCAGAGTCAAAGGCAAATCCTTCTTGCCCGATAATCTTGTCCTCGAAAAGCGTCCGTTTCCAAAGCACTGGAGCAAGGAAAGCTCCTCCAAATTGGGAAGGTCCTTATCAAGTGGCGGAAGTCATCGGACCTGGCACCTACAAGCTCCAGGACCTGAGCGGGAGATCCATTCCCCGGACGTGGAGTTTGGACAACCTCTGCATATATCACCAATAGAGTATGCTCTCTATAGACTTGCCCCATTAACAGCTTTGGCATCTTGTCTCTATTATCGCGGCATGACGCTACGGTCGTTTTTTGAAAAGTCGTAATAGAAAACAGATGTTTTACGCATCCATTCTTGGCACAACCGAGCTATCTCCTTGAGCCAAATCTCCGTACCTCGGCTAGGCCGAGGTCTGAGCCAGAGATACATATCTCGGCTAGGCCAAATTACATTCCGCAAAGGCTCGGTATAGCGAGTGCTCCGGTGCATCTAGAGCCGTGTGATCTCCAAAACATCGTTCGGATTCGGGCAGCTTACGAGCCCCGGCCGAACTAAATAATCTCCAAAACATCGTTTGGATTCGGGCAGCTTACAAGCCCCGGCCGAACCAAATAATCTCCAAAACATCGTTCAGATTCGGGCAGCTTACAAGCCCCGACCGAACAAACGCTAGAGAAACATCGTTCAGATTCGGAGCTTACAAGCCCCGGCCGAACCAAACGCCAGAGAAACATCGTTCGGATTCGGGCAACTTACAAGCCTTGGCCGAACCAAACGTCAAAGAAGCATCGTTCGATTCGGGCAGCTTACAAGCCCCAGCCAACCAAAGCCAGAGAAACATCGTTCGGATTCGGGCAGTTTACAAGCCTCGGCGGAACCAAACGTCAAAGAAGCATCGTTCGGATTCGGGCAGCTTACAAGCCCGGCGAACCAAACGTCAGAGAAACATCGTTCGATACGGGCAGCTTACGAGCCCCGGCCGAACCAAATGTCAAAGAAACATTGCTCAAGGTTTAGGCAGCTTACAAGCCCCGGCCGGATTAAATAATCTCCAAAACATTGCTCAAGGTTCGGGCAGCTTACAAGCCCCGGTTGGATTAAATAATCTCCAAAACATCGCTCAAGTTTCGGGCAGCTAACAAGCCCCGATCGGAACTAAAGGATAAAAACATCGGCAACAACCGAGTGATATCTTGAGGCTCTGGCCTAGTCAAGTAATCTCTCCAATGCCCTGACGCAACTAAGGCGTCCTATTATACCTCGGTAGAGGCAAATGACCTCCCACTATTCGACAGCAAAAACATGCCACGAGCTATCTTTCCCTGAAGAAACACCTGCTTCGTTCTGCAAATAGGATCATGCTTACCTCATGACTCCACAGGATTGCTCAGGTCCCTCTCTGACTCACACATGGATATACGTGTTCTCCGCTGAGGACCGGACATTGGTCTTAGCAAGAACGAAGTGTTGGGTTACAGAATGAAAAATCCTAATCTAATTGGAATAAAATTGCAGCGGAAACAAAATAAATTTATAACCCACCAAGAATCACATGCGTTTCATAAAAACCGAAAGAAGGATAAACAAAAATATTACCTTTGTTATTACCTTTGTTATTACCTTTTTAATCAGTATATAATCCTTCTTTCTTGTGTTGGGTTTTCTCGGATCTTCAAAGGTGCTGCCTTTCAGAAAAGATCACCCTCTACAAGTATCCACACACGAACGGACACCAAGTTCGGGCAGCTTACAAGCCCCGGTCGGATTAAATAATCTCCAAAACATTGCTCAAGGTTCAGGCAGCTTACAAGCCCCGGCCGGATTAAATAATCTCCAAAACATTGTTCAAGGTTCGGGCAACTAACAAGCCCCGATTGGAACCAAAGAATAAAAATCTCGGCAACAACCGAGCGATATCCTTAATCCTCGGCAACAACCGAGTGATATCCTGAGGCTCCGGCGTAAGTCAAGTAATCTCTCCAATGCCCTAACGTAACTAAGGCGTCCTATTATACCTCGGTAGAGGCAAACGACCTCCCACTATTCGTCAGCAAAAACATGCCACGAGCTGTCTTTCCCCGAAGAAACACGTGCTTCGTTCTGCAAACAGGATCATGCTTACCTCATGATTCCACAGGACCGCCCAGGTCCCTCTTTGACTCAAACATGGATATACGCTTTCTCCGCTGAGGACCGGACATTGGCCTCAGCAAGAGCTAAGCAGCAATAGCGCTGCCGAAATATGCTGCGACATAAAAGCTTAATATGGGAGCAACAACTCTCAGCACAAAAAGAAGCAGATGCTAAAGGATGAAGGAATGAAAACTTTCTTTATTTCCTCATCAAAAGAAAAGTTATAACATCCTGAGAGGAGTTACAAGTCATCAAAGCACAAGAAATAAAAATGAGTAAATAGCTCGGCCGAACTGCTTCAGTCAGCTTCGGTTAATAATGACGCTTTGGCATCTGACCCAAAAGATCAGGCAACCAGCCAGCTCACCCTGATAAATAGCAAGGCCAGCTTTCCACGGGTCCTCTGGATGAATTAAGAGATCCAAAAAGAGGCACAGACCCGTGGATGCTGATACTGAGGAAGCTTTCCCCTGGGTGGAATGCTGGGCCGCAGGTCGCTGCTCGATTGAGAGAGACAGGAGACCATCAGCCCACACTGCTCTCAACTCCCTCTTCACATGGTGGAAGATTCCCCGCACGGAGGGGCTAAGCATCCAGCCAAAGGGAGAAGGAAAAGTCCATGCATGCTACAAGGGTACGTGTGCACTTCCTACCCTGCGACCCCGCAGCAAACCACAAAGGACACATAGGAAGCGCATATGTGCACTCTCCATGTGATCTCTGCGGACCTCCTGTGCGCTCTCCATATGATCTTCAAAACTCCTCCCTTGAGGACGAGCTGCTCTTCAGCGGCTCCTTCGTCACCCCGGCTATCCGTGGGAAGGTAACTTGCAAAAGAAAAACTCAGTCCCTCCACTCTCAGCTTTAGGGACGCGGACATCATGAAAACTTTCACGGCTCACAGAGAAGAAAATTTTGGGGATGGCCTAACACGGCCCTTTTCTCTCCTTTTTATAGGCAAAATGGACCGGGAGTAGCAATTAAAGCAGTAAGCCCTGAGATTCAAAATGCCCAATCCACGCTGCCACGTGGCCTCCCAGGATGAAAATAGCGCCCTTCGATGCGCGCCAAACACGTTGCTCAGCCCATGACGTACGCCAAAAGATTTCCTCTGATCCCGGATCGTGGGTCTTAAACACAAAAAATTGCCCGCTGATCTTAGAGATATGAGCAGACCTAGGAAATCGCCGATGAAGATGATACCCTCCAATGGCAAACAAGCGCTTATGTCGTACGTTGAAATGACCCGCCTTGAAAAAAGTCAACATAATAAATGTTCCTGGAAAGTGCCAAGGCAACCTTTTGCGGGCCGCAGAACCGTATTATCCGTTTCAGCAAAGAGAAGATCAGCTCCTTGGAAAGGGAAAAAGCATCGGCAGAGTCATAAAAAGGCGCAGAAGCCAAGTACTCCTCAATAACATACCTCGGTGTTCCTTTCTCCGGTTTAACTGCCCGCTGCGTCTTGACGTAAGCCGAGACATTGCCTTGCGCTTTAACTCAAGGCCAAAACTGCCTTCATACTTCGAAATAAACCAAAGTATCTCCTTTCAGTTCAGCATGACTGAACGTTATCTTGTACTTCGGTCTAGTCTAAGGTAACTACTTTTGTCTCAATGATAATGGGACACGCTATAAGCCCGGTCTACACCCAGAATGTGTAAGCATCGGTTAAGGTCGGAGTGCATGTCTTATGAATATAAGCCCCGGCCAATGCCGGAGTGCGTCTTTTGTCAAAAACCTCGACAAAAATCAAACGATATACAATGCTCCAACTGGAACCTATGAGTCCCATTTACCTCAGTCAAAATGGAGATGTTGTGCTGGAGGTTCCCCGAGAGAATATTTTGTTCCGTAAGATTCAGACGATAAGGGAAAACATTTCAGAAATGGCAACAAACAAGGAAGTTCCAAAAAACTTTTTTCCGTTCATTACAAGAGGGGAAAACAAAAGAAAATATACATTAGCCCTCACAGGGGCATGCTACTTCCTCCGGGCGCCGTTGAACTCTCCCTGCGCTGCGGAGCCGAATTGGCCATTTGCTGTCGAAGGGACGCCACCTCCCGCTCCAGCCTACTGTTGGCTTGGCAAAGGAGCTCGAACTCTCTCGCTGAGATGGTCAGATGTTGCTTAGCCATTCTCCGAACTTGCTCGCGGTCCGCGAGTAACGACGCCAAAACCTCCCCGTCAACAGTTATTGTGGTGCGGCCCCACTGGGGCACCCCAAGGCTGCAACAACGCTGCTTGGCATCCCAGTTGACCTCCCTCCATTCTCGGAAGCCATCTTGTTACCGTAATCTTAAACAGGCCAACAGGAGATCGGCAGAGGAAATGGTTAACGATGGCGTACCACCCACCAGTATTTAAACTACCTCGGGCGAGCGTCCTGATCACCCGAGCCATCAGTTCCAACGCCACTACCATAAAATCTTATCACGCGTCATCACTTCAGTGGCCGCTCGCGGGAAGCGAGGAGTCGCTCCCCCTTTACCAGAAAGGATAAATAAATGACGACGTGCCTACAAACACCCTTATTCTCGGGACCAAACTCTCTTCAAAAGCGCGCCCACCTCTTCGCCTTGGGCGGGCCGAGTTACCCAACTTTGGCTCTAACCATGATACCTCTGCAATCCTTGGCCATCACCTGCTGAGCTATCTTATCTCTCCTAAGCCGAGCTATCACTGTTGGGAATTGTATCCTAAAGCCAATCATTTGATGATTGTGCTAATGTAAATTGTATATAAATTGATGTTGGGAATTGTATCCTAAAGCCAATCATTTGATGATTGTGCTGATGTAATTGTATATAAATTGATATATTAATAAAGTTATTTGGCAGTTTATTCATTACAAGAACATCTTCTTAATACTTCTGAAAGTGATGAAGCCCTTAGGATCTTCCTCACGATAAAGGAGGATTTATCCTAGAAGGTCCTTAAAAAAGTTCGCGACCAAATGATATACTATGACAGGGCCATAGTACTATCAATTATAGGACGTTGTATATCACAATTGTTGGTTATCCTCTTAACCAAGGAGTGTAAAGACACTGGTATGACATACAGGTGAAAGTGTAGGAGTACATTTCATCGAACGTGACTCATTTTTGGATACTCTGCTGTCAAGAGTTAATCCGAGAAGATATAGGTATAAGTATCCTTCAGACCTGAAGATCACAACCAGTGGCTTACAAGCAACTCATTGTACTTAGGTGCCGGACCACCTGGATTTCTAATCCAGCTACGAAAGGTTACTCGGTGCAGTCAAGTACTTGTGGTAGTCAGTTGTGGATCAAGATGGAATTTGACCTATCCCATTAAAAGGAGAAATGCTTGTGTTTCAATTTAGCAAGACCTTGGCCAAGGCACTTCATGTGAAAGTCACATGATAACTAAAGTTGAAATCACTTTATGGATTTGCTATTTAGAGTTGACAGGCTCTTAAGCCATCCTTAGCATTTGTGGTCAAGATGATGAATTATACGGTAACTGTTTCTTAGGGTTCTTGGAGTTTGCTCGGCAACTCTTCAACCTATCCGGACGTCGGGTTCCATTGCTAGATGGGCACATCGATTAGTATAGAAAGTTGTTTCTATGCTACCGGCTTAGGTTCGAACCTAGAGAGTCACACGCATAGAAGTTTCCTAGGATGATCTATTTGCTGATCAACGATTGAGAATCGTATATGATTTAATTAATCAATTTGATTGATTAAATTATCTCAATTGGGTTAAGTACAATTGAATAAGATTCAATTTGGTTTAAGTCTATTAGAAGGACAAGTCAATTTCAAATATTGATTTGAAATTAGACTTGATTTGAATTTAAATAGATTCAGGACTAGCCAAATTTGATTTGGGCTTGGACCATGATCTATTTGGGTTAAGTCAAATAAATTCAGATCAGAACCCAAACCTCTCGAATATGGATCTCATATGATGAGATGGCTAAAATATCATCTCATGAGATAGAATTTAATGCATGACATTTATTTACCAAACGTCGGATTTATCCCTCGTCTCTTTGGTTTTCTCCAAACGACGGAACTAAACCAAACGCCGCGACTCCTTGGTTTTCTCCGAACATCGGAATTAAACCAAGCACCGCCCCTTCGGCGTCTCTTCGCTTTTGCCAAATGACGGATTCTTAAATGTCAGAATTAAATGTCAAGGCTAAATCTAGACTATAAATAGAGGGCATTCCCTCACCAGAGAACCCAGAACAAAAAAGAACAACAATACAAGATTTGTCGTGGATTGTAATTCTAAATTATTGTGGATTGTAATTCTAAAATGTTAGAATATAAAATCTTGGTGATTCTGGTGTTAGCGGAAGCCTGGTGGATCTTAGAGGAAGATTCAAGTGAGAGGATTCAAGATCAGCAAAGCTATTTTTTCGCGAGCTAACACTCCAGAAATCTAATCATTCGGGGCTTCGCGTGGACGATACTAGAGGCCGGACGATTGAACGGCTGCAGAGCAATAAGGATTTACCTACTGTTCTTAAGGTAAGTGATTTGATCCCTAGATCTTAAGGCAGGCTTCAAGATAATAGTGTGACTAGTCATCTTGAAGATCAAGATATGATCTTGATGTTTTTATATGCATATTTAGATCAAACGACCCTGAATATATAGGCAAAGATATGATCTTGATGCATATTAGATAGATTAATATGTAATCTTTTAATTTCCGCAATCATAATAGTTATCAATTTTTAAAAATATGCATGCCTCGGTGACTATTTCTCCCTACAATTGATATATTAATAAAAGTTATTTGGCAGTTTATTCATTACAAGAACATATTCTTAATACTCCTGATTGTAATGAAGCCCTCAGGATCTTCCTTCACGATAAAGGAGGATTTATCTTTGAAGGTCCTTAAAAGAGTTCGTGACCAAATGATATACTATGACAGGGCCATAGTACTATCAATTATAGGACGTTGTATATCATATTTGTTGGTTGTCCTCTTAACCAAGGAGGATAAGACACTAGTATGACATACAGGTGGAAGTGTAGGAGTACATTTCACCGAACGTGACTCATTTCCGGATACTCTACTGTCAAGAGTTAATCCGAAAAGATATAAGTATAAGTATCCTTCAGACATGAAGATCACAACCAGTGGCTTACAAGCAACTCAGTGTACTTAGGTGCCGGACCACCTGAATTTCTAATCCAGCTACGAAAGGTTACTGGGTGCAGTCAAGTACTTGTAGTAGTCAGTTGTGGATCAAGATGGAATTTGACCTATCCCGTTAAAAGGAGAAATGCTTGTGTTTCAATTTAGTAAGACCTTGGCCAAGGCACTTCATATGAAAGTCACATGATCACTAAAGTTGAAATCACTTTATGGATTTGCTATTTAGAGTTGACAGGCTCTTAATGTTAGGAGAAATAGTCTCCGAGGCATGCATATTTTTAAAAATTGATAACTATTATCATTGCGAAAATTAGATAGATTACATATTAATCTATCTAATATGCATCAAGATCATATCTTTGCCTATATATTCAGGGTCGTTTGATCTAAAATATGCATATAAAAACATCAAGATCATATCTTGATCTTCAAGATGACTAGTCACACTATTATCTTGAAGCCTGCCTTAAGATCTAGGGATCAAATCACTTACCTTAAGAACCGTAGGTAAATCCTTATTGCTCTGCAGCCGTTCAATCGTCCGGCCTCTAGTATCGTCCATGCGAAGCCCCGAATGAGTAGATTTCCGGGAGTGCTAGCTTGCGGAAAAATAGCTTTGCTGATCTTGAATCCTCTCACTTGAATCTTCCTCCAAGATCCACCAGGCTTCCGCTAACACCAGAATCACCAGGATTTTCTATTCTAATATTTTAGAATTACAATCCACGATAATTTAGAATTACAATCTACGACAAATCGTGTATTGTTGTTCTATTTTTGTTCTGTGTTCTCTGGTGAGGGAATGCCCTCTATTTATAGTCTCGATTTAGTCTTGACATTTAATTCTAACATTTAAGAATCCATCGTTTGGCAAAAGCGAAGAGACGCCGAAGGCGCGACGTTTGGTTTAATTCCGACGTTCGGAGAAAACCAAGGGGTCCGGCGTTTGGTTTAGTTCCGTCGTTCGGAGAAAACCAAAGAGACAAGGGATAAATCCGACGTTCGGTAAATAAATGTCATGCATTAAATTCTATCTCATGAGATGAGATTTTAGCCATCTCATCATATAAGATCCATATTCGAGAGGTTTGGGTTCTGATCTGAATATATTTGACTTAACCCACATAGATCATGGTCCAAGCCCAAATCAAATTTGGCTAGTCCTGAATCTATTTAAATTCAAATCAAGTCTAATTTCAAATCAATATTTGAAATTGACTTGTCCTTCTAATAGACTTAAACCAAATTGAATCTTATTCAATTGTACTTAACCCAATTGAGATAATTCAATCAATCAAATTGATTAATTAAATCATATACGATTCTCAATCGTTGATCAGCAAATAGATCATCCTAGGAAACTTCTATGTGTGTGACTCTCTAGGTTCGAACCTAAGCCGGTAGCATAGAAATAACTTTCTATACTTATCGATGTGCCCATCTAGCAATGGAACCCGACGTCCGGATAGGTCGAAGAGTTGCCGAACAAACTCCAAGAACCCTAAGAAACAGTTACCGTATAATTCATCCTCTTGACCACAAATGCTAATGATGGCTTAAGAGCCTGTCAACTCTAAATAGCAAATCCATAAAGTGATTTCAACTTTAGTGATCATGTGACTTTCACATGAAGTGCCTTGGCCAAGGTCTTGCTAAATTGAAACACAAGCATTTCTCCTTTTAATGGGATAGGTCAAATTCTATCTTGATCCACAACTGACTACTACAAGTACTTGACTGCACCTAGTAACCTTTCTTAGCTGGATTAGGATCATTAACGAAACCATGGCTCTGATACCATTTGTAGGGAGAAATAGTCTCCGAGGCATGCATATTTTTAAAAATTGATAACTATTATCATTGCGGAAATTAAAAGATTACATATTAATCTATCTAATATGCATCAAGATCATATCTTTGCCTATATATTCAGGGTCGTTTGATCTAAAATATGCATATAAAAACATCAAAATCATATCTTGATCTTCAAGATGACTAGTCACACTATTATCTTGAAGCCTACCTTAAGATCTAGGGATCAAATCACTTACCTTAAGAACAGTAGGTAAATCCTTATTGCTCTGCAGCCGTTCAATCGTTCGGCCTCTAGTATCGTTCACGCGAAGCCCCGAATGATCAGATTTTTGGGAGTGTTAGCTCGCGGAAAAATAGTTTTGCTAATCTTGAATCCTCTCACTTGAATCTTCCTCCAAGATCCACCAGGCTTCCGCTAACACCAGAATCACCAGGATTTTCTATTCTAACATTTTAGAATTACAATCCACGATAATTTAGAATTACAATCCATGACAAATCGTGTATTGTTGTTCTATTTTTGTTATGTATTCTCTGGTGAGGGAATGCCCTCTATTTATAGTCTCGATTTAGCCTTGACATTTAATTCTGACATTTAAGAATCCATTGTTTGGCAAAAGCGAAGAGACGCCGAAGGCGCGGCGCTTGGTTTAATTCCAACGTTCGAAGAAAACCAAGGGGTCGCGGCATTTGGTTTAGTTTCGTCGTTCGGAGAAAACCAAAGAGACGAGGGATAAATCCGACGTTCGGTAAATAAATATCATGCATTAAATTCTATCTCATGAGATGAGATTTTAGCCATCTCATCATATGAGATCCATATTCGAGAGGTTTGGGTTCTGATCTGAATTTATTTGACTTAACCCACATAGATCATGGTCTAAGCCCAAATCAAATTTGGCTAGTCCTGAATCTATTTAAATTCAAATCAAGTCTAATTTCAAATCAATATTTGAAATTGACTTGTCCTTCTAATAGACTTAAACCAAATTGAATCTTATTCAATTGTACTTAACCCAATTGAGATAATTCAATCAATCAAATTGATTAATTAAATCATATACGATTCTCAATCGTTGATCAGCAAATAGATCATCCTAGGAAACTTCTATGCGTGTGACTCTCTAGGTTCGAACCTAAGCCGGTAGCATAGAAACAACTTTCTATACTAATCGATGTGCCCATCTAGCAATGGAACCCGACGTCCGGATAGGTCGAAGAGTTGCCGAGCAAACTCATAAGAACCCTAAGAAACAATTACCGTATAATTCATCCTCTTGACCACAAATGCTAATGATGGCTTAAGAGCCTGTCAACTCTAAATAGCAAATCCATAAAGTGATTTCAACTTTAGTAATCATGTGACTTTCACATGAAGTGCCTTGGCCAAGGTCTTGCTAAATTGAAACACAAGCATTTCTCCTTTTAATGGGATAGGTCAAATTCCATCTTGATCCACAACTGACTACCACAAGTACTTGACTGCACCCAGTAACCTTTCGTAGCTGGATTAGAAATCCAGGTGGTCCGGCACCTAAGTACAATGAGTTGCTTGTAAGCCACTGGTTGTGATCTTCAGGTCTGAAGGATACTTATACCTATATCTTCTCGGATTAACTCTTGACAACAGAGTATCCAGAAATGAGTCACGTTTGGTAAAATGTACACCTACACTTTCACCTGTATGTCATACTAGTGTCTCTACACTCTTTGGTTAAGAGGATAACCAACAAATATGATATACAACGTCCTATAATTGATAGTACTATGGCCCTATCATAGTATATCATTTTATCGCGAACTCTTTTAAGGACATTCTAAGATAAATCCTCCTTTATTATGAGGAAGATCCTAAGGGCTTCATTACTTTCAGGAGTATTAAGAAGATATTCTTGTAATAAATAAACTGCCAGATAACTTTTATTAATATATTAATTTATATACAATTTACATCAGCACAATCATCAAATGATTGGCTTTAGGATACAATTCCCAACACTTAAGCCATCCTTAGCATTTGTGGTCAAGAGGATGAATTATACGGTAATTATTTCTTAGGGTTCTTGGAGTTTGCTCAGCAACTCTTCGACCTATCCGGACGTCGGGTTTCATTGCTAGATGGGCACATCGATTAGTATAGAAAGTTGTTTCTATGCTACCGGCTTAGGTTCGAACCTAGAGAGTCACACGCATAGAAGTTTCCTAGGATGATCTGTTTGCTGATCAACGATTGAGAATCATATATGATTTAATTAATCAATTTGATTGATTGAATTATCTCAATTGGGTTAAGTACAAGTGAATAAGATTCGATTTGGTTTAAGTCCATTAGAAGGACTAGTCAATTTCAAATATTGATTTAAAATTAGACTTGATTTGGATTTAAATAGATTCAGGACTAGCCAAATTTGATTTGGGCTTGGACCATGATCTATGTGGGTTCAGTCAAATAAATTTAGATCAGATTAAACCATCACCTGAACCCAAACCTCTCGCATAAGGATCTCATATGATGAGATGGCTAAAATCTCATCTCATGAGATATTAAATTCTCATGTATAATTTAATGCCTAACATTAATTTTCACCGAACGTCGGATTTAGCCATGACTCTTGGTTTTCACCGAACATCGGATTTAGCCACGTCTCATTGGTTTTCATCGAACGTCAGAATTAAACCGAGCGCTGCGCCTTCGACGTCTCTTCGCTTTTACCAAACGACGGAATTCTTAATGTAAGAATTCAATGTTAAGGCTAAATTGAGACTATAAATAGAGGGCATTCCCTCACCAGAATACACATAACAACAATACACGATATGTCATGGATTGTAATTCTAAAAAGGTTAGAATAAAAATTCTGGTGATTTTGGTATTAGCGGAAGCTTAGTGGATCTTAGAGGAAGATTCAAGTAGGAGGATTCAAGATCAGCAAAGCTATTTTTCCGTGAGCTAGCACTCCTGAAAATCCGATCATTCGGGGCTTTGCGTGAACGATACTAGAGGTCGGACGATTGAACGGCTGCAGAGCAATAAGGATTTACCTACTGTTCTTAAGGTAAGCGATTTGATCCCTAGATCTTAAGGCAGGCTTCAAGATAAGTAGTATGACTAGTCATCTTGAAGATCTAGATATGGTCTTGATATTTTTATTTATATGCATATTTTGGATCAATCGATCCTATATACAAGGCAAAGATATGATCTTGATGCATGTTAGATAGATTAGTATGTAATCTTTAAAATTCTGCAATGATAATTGTTATCAAAATTTTAAAACATGCATGCCTCGGAGATTTTTTCTCCCTACAATCACATCTCTCAGCTTCCTCAGAACTATCCCTATACGGCCTCGACCGAGAAGTTTACTTAAATCCGAACTAAGTCGGCCGAAGAGCACGAACAAGTCATAACTTGTTTGCAGTCGAAAGAAAGTCTGAGACAAAGACTGGCTAAAAAGACAAGCAAATGGAAGCCGAGGGCTCGTTCATTGAAAATTTCAAATTGAGTTACATATCTGAAAAGCAAAAGCACACAATGGCTCTCAAGGGTCAGGAGCTGGATCAGTTCCGGCAGTGCCCTCAACAACGCTCAGGGAAGCCTGGCTCATTTCGCCCACTTCAAAGGCTATCATTTTCTCGGCTGTGGATTTGAAGCGTCCTTCAGGGGCCACGGCCTCACTAGCATCCAGAATAGCGTCGAGGTCAACGTCCGAAACATCATCGTATTTAGCCTCTTCAGCCCCTGGGGTACAAGCCTCAAAAGTGTCAACATCCAAGAAAGAGAGGTCCCATTCTGGATGCTCCATGGATATCTTATTTTGAACGTCCTCCACACCAAGCTGGAAGGCGTTGGCACAGGTTGCATCTTGTTTGCCCCTGAGTAGAGCGAGCCGCATTTCAGCGTCAGCAACTTGATTTCGAAGTAAGATGACCTGCCCCTTAGTTTCAGCAGTTCGACTCCGCAGTAAGGCAATCTGCTCCTCGGTCTCAGTGACCCGCCTTTCGAGCTCTGAGCTCCTTCCTTGACTGGATGCCAGTACCCCTTGCAGGGTCCGTATCTGGCTTCGGTTCTCCAGCTCCGCCTTCTTCATCTGTAAAAACAGAATTAGCCGGTGCCTCAGTGAGCCAGTAAGGGAAGCCAAAAAGGGGTAGTACCATACCTCCTCCTCCTGCCAGGATAACTTCTTGGTCAACTCCTTGACCTCGTCAAAAGCCCTCAGTTTATCAGCCTTAACCCGCTCGATTCTGCCCTTGAGGTCATTGATCTTCGACTGCCTACTATCAGCTTCACCTTAGGCTTGGGAAAGCTTACTATCGAGTTGGGTTACTTTTTCCTGGTCCCACTTGATCCTGTCATCTCTGTCAGCAATACCATGGTTAAGTTATCGTACCTTTTCCTCCAACTCGCCAAGCATTTTATTCAGGCGATTTCTCTCCTCGACAGCTTCTCTCCTCTGCCTGCCTAGACTTTCACTAAACTATTTTTTAACAGTTTCTATTTCTCCAGCATGCCTAGATTTGATCCGCGATAACTCCAAGCATGCGTCATCATACCTCGCCAGGAGCTCTCATAGCTCTTTAACTTCAAGCCTCAGCTTGGATGCGTCATCTAGGGTAGCCTGATGCAGTACCCTCACCCTCGCCAAATTCTCGTTGGCGATGCCCAGAGTTTGTTCAAATGTATCAGACGCCTCCACTCGCGATCGAAGCTCAGCGCTGACTCTCTTGGCCTAAGCGCTGGGCCCTATCGCCATGTTCAAGCGCCAGCACAGTGCCCTGGTGATCAAAGCACTCTACAGAATGAAGCATAAGTGAGAAGAGCGCGACCAAGCTAACTAGAAAGCACTCACTACTCGGGAATAGTAACTTACCCGGGAGATGTAGGACCTGGCTAGCCCTATGAGGGTAGAATTGTTGATCTCGGGAAGAAGATGGACATCCTTCACCACATTCCGCTGGCCGAACGCGGCGTCAACAAGGTCTAGGTCCGTGAACTCATCCACCGAAGGACCCGCACCCGGGTACAGTGCTGACCTTATGAGGGCAGCAAACACCGCCTCGACGGTTGATTCCGAGCTACCAGGCTGACCGTCCCCGTCCGAAGGATCGGTCCGGGCGACCTTCGACTGAGAAGCCTTTGACCTCCTGGCCTCCCTCAGCAAAATTCTAGCATGGGATTTCTCGGATAACTCGGCCAACCTGGGCGCTAGTTTTCCTGAAACTTTGGTGAAGGAAGCTTCGGCTGCAAGATCTTTACCTTGCCCTCTCCCCTTGTCCGAGTCTCTTCCCTCGATCGCAGGCACCTGCTCCTCCTCCACACTCCACCAAAGCCTCAATCTGTTCATCAGTTTCCCCAATCTCTCCAGGAAGAAGTTCTCCAGCCGTAGGCTCCTTTCGAGCCTCCACTACAGTTGGCCCTACGTCGCCGCCCCTAAATCCCTCCGGGGGGAGCCCTCCAATGGAAGGCTCGTCTTGAGCCTCGATGATTGCAATTGCTCCCTCCTGTCCTCCCGCCAAGGTTAGAGACATTTCCTCGTTCGGAGGAGGGCCCCCAGAGGCACCGACCTCCGCCGTGCCAGCCATTGGCTCATCTTCAAAAGAAGGGGCTCTCGGACAAGCCAACAGAGTTTCATCCGGGCTGTCTACTATTTCCACCACTAAAGGACAAGGGACCTCAGCAGTCCTCTCAGAATCCTCCTCTACTTTCAGTGCCTCCGCCATGACTACTCCAACCTCTGGCGAGCGCTCTTCGGAAAAACGAGCCTTCTTCTCAGGCTTGCATTCTCCCCTCTGCTGCTCTCCCTCGGGCGCTTGCTCAACCCTTTCTTTATGCATCCTGATAGTTCAGACTTCTTGGCTATGGAAACAGAGGGCAAACAGTCAGATCGAGACACACTTGCTCGAGCAAAATCAATGGAAAAAGAAAAAGACTTACTATGCGTGTCGAGGGGCTAAGTCCGGCAGCGAAAAGAGCCTCTTTTGACTGTAAATCGTTGGCTGAAAACATCCAGCCGTCACGAAGGACCTCCAAGTCCTCCTTCTCCTACTCAGATAGAGTCAGATGTGCTTCCACGTTCCGGACAAAGTTTTTCTATCCCCGGGGAAAATCGAAACTGATGTTCCCCTCGGCAATAAAAAATCTGACCTTCCACTCCTTTATAGACAATGGCTTATCTGTTATCATCTTAAATGACCTCCGGGGTCTGATGTAAGGCCACTCTAATTTCTTCCCAGACATCAGATAGTAACAGGCGTGAAAAAGAGGAAGAGTTGATGTTACCTGAATCCGGCTACACATTGAGATAAACCCGATGACGCTGCGCCAACTGTTGGGAGCCACCATTGTCGGGCAAATGTTGTAGAATCTCATGATCTCCTTCACCAAGGGATGAAGGGGAAGCCAAAGGCCTGCCTTTAGGCTATCTTAATAAAGAAAGACCCCGCGCTCCAGATCTTGCGAAACCCTATGCTCGGGCTCCGGCAATCTCAGAAGGACATTCGAGGGAATGCCATACTTTTGGCGTATTCTCCCCAAATCCTCGGCGGCAATCTCTGAAACCATATCGTCGGGGCTCATCATTCTGTTGGCCGAGAGAAACACCGAGCAAGATTACAGAGGAAGTAGAGAACAAGATTCTTCAAAGAGGAATGAAAGAGCGCTACGAACAGGAACGACGCTGTTTCAACTTTGCTTTCCCCCAAAGAAACCGCCTTAAGAGAAAAATAAGGCGTCTCAACCGAGACGCTCGGAACCGCCATTGCAGACACCGTAAAAACTGGGATTTGCTACGTGGCAGTTCCCCAACCATTGCCTCAAAGAAGCCTTATGTGACGCATCCTATAAAGGCACATCCCACGAAGGCACGACGGCCGCGCAGCATTAAATAGGACATCATTGCGCAGGCTGTCAAACCCGGATCCCTCCATTCAAGTCATGCCATCTGGATTATACTCTTTATGCCCGAACCTACATTTTGAGCTAGTGAGTGGGGAGCATGTGTTGAGGGGTAAAATCATTGTGTGTCAATAATCGTGCACATGGCTAAGACTAGCCCTGATTCCTACTCGCTGTGCGACACCCGTCAGAGATAAGTTAGCCTCGATAAGTTGGGGCGCCTTAGCCCCTCGCCGAGCCAGGAATTCTCAAGATGCGGATCACATCTCTCGGCCCCTCTAGCCGAGCTATATCATTTCTCGGCTCCTCTAACCGAGCTATATCATCTCTCGACCCCAGCCGAGATGTATCGTCTCTCGGCCCCTTTAGCCGAGCTGTATCGTCTCTCGGCCCCAGTCGAGCTGTATCGTCTCTCTGCCCCTCTAGCCGAGCTGTATCGTCTCTCGGCCCCTCTAGCCGATCTTTCCCATCGCTCGGCCTAGCCCGAGCAATACCTATACCTCTGTGGAATTCGGCACGGGAGAACTCAAATTCGTAAGATTCCAAATAAAAACCATATCCGGGAGTGGCCTAGGACCCGCGAGAGTGGCCTGGAGCCCTGGGGCCTATGTCCTTGCCAAATCTCGAGACATCAACAAGCTCTCCTAGCCGTCGATCCTCTAACAAACAAGATATGAATCCTACTGACCTTATAACAAACTGGATTAAGATCCTAACGACTTTCGGACCCACGATATCCTCAGGGAACCAAGTGATCCTCTATAAATAGAGTCATCTACTGACTCCTCAGGTATGCGCACTTGCTCATTGGAACCCTCTCTCCTTCTGCCTTAGCTTCCGCCATTAGCGCTCTGCTCAGAGCCCTGGAGGGACTCTTCAGCGAGAGCCTTCTCCTCATTTTTATTGATTGCCGATCCCCACTGACTTGAGCGTCGGAGGGTCTTCCGCAGAGGGCCACCCCCAATGCCTCTCGCGTGAGGACTATTTTGCAGGTCCGCCCAGGAGGAAGCCCAATCGCGCCGAGTCGGAGGATAGATTTCAGCAGCAACATCTACCTTTTTTGTTTGAACTTTTGATGGTTGAGGGTTCTCTGCAATGCTTGTTGCATAGGACCAACATGCTGGTAGACATTAGGTTGAATGGTCCTTTGGATGATTAGTACCTTATTTATCTATGGCTCCTGTTGATGAAACTGTTGCTCCATTTGGATTATACAATCTTTTATGATAATAGAGATGGCAATGTAAGATTGTGGTGTAGTTGTTTATAAAGAACCGAATGCCAAGGTGTGTGCTAATTGTGATATGTTAACACATTATTTTGATGACGATTGCGATAAACCATGAGAAAGAAGCCTCTCTTTTGAAGAAATTTTTAGAGCGGACTAAAAGTAACATAGTTATTTTGGAGTTATTCCACTTATCCTAAGCCTATTCCAGATTTATTCTCATCTTCTTCTACCTTTCTTTGGTGGCCCTTGCATAAGAAATCTCCCATAAGTTGAGTTAAAGGAGCACGGATTTGAGTAAAGGAGGGCCTTGTTCTTCTCTTCATGGAAGATGGCTCAAGTGAATACGGTGGATAACTATTAATCTCCTACCAGCTTCTTTAGGGTCTTCGATTCAGTATTTTTGACCATTCTAAGGAAAGTTGTGGCCTGGCATTGCTCAAGTTAGGAATAATTTCAAGCCAAAAGAAAAGAATAATCTCTCATAAATTTATTACTCAAATCATTCATTGATTCAGTAGGGTCTATTTATAGAAGTATGACTAGAATTTGAACTCTTAATTGAACTAAGGCCAAAATACTTCTAAAAATAAGATAATATAATTATTGACTTTTCAACATTGATAAAAATAAGATTCCTAAAGAGAATAAAATAGGACTTCTAAAGATAATAAATAAGTATCCTATGGAGAATAGAAATAAAATAAGATTCCTAAAAAGGCTCATAATGAAATTTCCTTACAAGCTAAGATTTTCTTATTTTTGATTTTGTGGGCTGCATCATTAAGTTAACAAAGTTTTTAGGGGAAAATTTTTTAAAAAAGAATGCTACAACTATAGGTTTCACTAGTCAATTATATTGTCACCTTGAAACATATTGAGAAGTTTTATTTGTAATTTAAATTTGTACTATGTGTTGCAAACTAACTATTAAGAATCACATGATAAAATAAAATGTTACAATCTAGTAACTTATATCAAATCTCTAATACATTGCTTTAAAGGGGGATGGATGACCCATGCCATAACCATAAAAAAGCTCCATGCAAAATCCTCATTCATGGTAATCATGTTATGCAAATACATTGAATAAGAATGGATTAAGGTTTATTCTTGTTTTATAATAACTAATTTTAATAACAACTAGTAATGCCAGTTGGAAAATCTAAATAAAATAGCTTATACCATAATTGGACCATATACATGAGGGGAAGAGGCTTAAGTAAGATTTTAGGAAAATGAGAATAGCTTATATCATAATTGGACCATACACTCATGAGGGGAAGAGGCTTAAGTAAAATTTTAGGAAAATGAATATTAAGTTAGCCATACAATTATATATAAGCTCTCAAAACTGATGCATTCACATGCAATTAAATTTTATATGATTAATGATTGCAGTTGATTAGTCTTCCGAAGTAATAGCCTAAGAGGGATTCAGTAAAACTCACAGTAACTCTGCACGCGAAACAGTTCCACAGAAAAGTAAAGAAGAAAGATCGTCGAGGCTAAGAAGCCCCGGTAGGGCTTACTCTCCTACAATAAAGCTACTAGCAAATTAGAGGGGGTGTACCTGGTAGGATAAGGAGATCGAGATGCTGAAGGGGTTGCTCTACCTAACGGATGCACCCTGAATGACCAAGCCTCGAGCCCGTAGATCTACGGCTAAGTATCCATTGATTTGGACAGCGATCACCTTGAATCCTGGATACTCTCCTACAATAAAGCTACTAGCAAATTAGAGGGGGTGTACCTGGCAGGATAAGGAGATCAAGATGCTGAAGGGGTTGCTCTACCTAACGGATGCACCCTGAATGACCAAGCCTCGAGCCCGTAGATCTGCGGCTAAGTATCCGTTGATTTGGATAGCGATCACCTTGAATCCTGGATTCGTGGTTACTGAGGGACCTACAAGAACACCATCCAATGGTTAAAGAACAAGAGAGAAAAGTTAGATTAAAGGCAAAGAGGCAAGAAAGAAGTAGAGAAGGAGGGACGGCCAAGAGGCTCTTGGGCATCCACTAGAGGAAAACAAGGGCGGCAACCAGGGCTTCTCCTGGAGACTAGGATGTTGGCACGCACAAGAGAATGGAATCAAGAGCACCAGAGAACCAAATAACAAAACTCACAATAACTCAAAACTGGATTGATTGATTAATAATTCAAATATGCATAATTCATAAAAGAGGGTCTCTTTTATAGAGCAAGAGACTTAGGGCCCAAGTAAATACAGATATGGAAAGAAAAGGGACACCCACTTTCTTCCTAAAGTATGGATTAGATTATATGGAAAAAAAAAATTTCATGCCATACAAATCCCTTTCAAAAAAAGGCAATTTATGGGTGGCAATAAAAGGGTGTCCCTTTGCTGCTTCTTTGAGCTGGAATTCTTCTAAATAGGGTTGCATGATTTGAGAGATTGAGGCTTATTTTGTTGACCTGCTTGCTCTGCTAGGTGGCATGTGGAATGCTTGTGCTGGAGGGTGGCAGGTGTGTGAATGGCATATGACTTCTTATGTATGTGTAGCGCCAACTTGAATTTAGCAGCTGCTTTGTTTGACTGTGATGGTCTTGTTTTCTGCTCCAATACTAGTGTCTCCTCTTGTAAGCTGAATGAACTTAATATAAGACTAACTGGACTGGATACATATAAGACCAACTGGACTGGACAGAACTCAAATTGACCCAAGCTCATAATGAGCTGACTTAATATGACCCAAACTCTAATAACGAGTACCAACTCAAAAGATAGGACTCAAATGCCCAAACAAAAATAAAATTGGATCCAAAATAAAATAAAATAAAATAAACCTAGTTTCCAACTGAATCAAACCCTACAAACCTAATCAGATATCCACAGAGGACTAAGAATTCTCTGCCTGATTTTGGTGCTCGCACCAATTCTTTCGGGTGGGAGGAACTCGACCCCGTCGAGTATGGGTCACTGTGGCTCTGGTAGCTCTCTAGAAGGTCTGGGCAAGGTGTTGTAAGTCCTCTCGAGTAATCCATGAATCATTGGATTCGGGGCGACCCTGCCATCGAACCAGGTAGCATTGGTAACCGCAGTTCCGGGTCATAATGGCTTGATCGTTCAGGATACGCTTGATCCGCTCTCCTCGCTCATGTAAAATTAGTCCTGGATAGGTTCGCTCATAAAAGGAGGGTTAGGTCCAAAGTACTCATTAGGAATCGATGTCGATTCCCTGTATTCTACTAGGTCTGCAATATTGAATGTAGAGCTAATGCCCCAATCCAAGGGCAGATCTAGCACATATGCATTGGGTCCTACATTCTCTATCACTTTAAAGGGGCCAGCTCTGCGAGCGTGAAGTTTCTTAACGGTCCCTGGCGGGAACCGTTTAGGCCTAAGCCTAACCATGACAGAAACCTCTACACCGAACTCTTTTGCTCTTATTCGGGAGTTAGCCAGTCTTTTATAAGCTTCATTACTTAAATTTATTTTATGGCTAATATCCTTATGTAAGTCTCTGATATGCTATGCAAATGCTTGTGCGAACTCCAAAACTCGTGTGTGGAAGGATAAAGGAATTAAATCAAGTAGACGATTAGGCTTGTACCCGTGGACTATCTCGAATGGACTCTTGCCCGTAGACCTGTTCACTGAGCTGTTATAGGCGAACTCTGCATGAGGTAGCAATAGATCCCACGTCCCTAGGTGTTCACCTACAAGGCACCTAAAAAGGTTTCCTAGACTACGGTTCACCACTTCAGTTAGTCCATCCGTTTGGGGATGAAAAGCTGTAGAAAAATTAAGTTTGGTCCCTAACAGATGCCATAGCATTTTTCAAAAGTAGCTGGTGAACCTAACATCCCTATCAGAAATAAAGGTCTTGGGTAGGCCATGGAGCTTGACCACACTATCTAAGAAAATTCGGGCTACCCTATATGTGTCAAAGGTTTGCGAACAAGGAATGAAGTGTGCCATCTTAGAAAACCTATCGTCCACTACAAAGATGGAGTCATGCTTCTTCCGGGTCTTAGGTAATCCTAGAATGAAGTCCATATTGAGGTCTTGCCAAGGACGATTAGGCACTGACAAAGGAGTATATAGATCGGTGTTCTGCTTCTGCTATTTTGTAATGGCACAGTTCAACATCAGACTACTATCAGGGCAACGAGCCTTTTTAATCCTGACCAATAAAATTGGTCCTCTATTGCTAGGATAGTCTTATCTCTTTCAAAATGACCAGCTAATCCCCCAGTGTGCATTTTTCAAACTAGGAACTCTCTAAGTGACGTCCTAGGGTTACAAAGTCTATTGCCCCTAAAAAGGTAACCATCCTGGATGGTATAATCTCCACTGGTATTGGATGGTCCTAGCCAAAGGGTTTTATGAATTTCACCAAAGTCAGGGCAAGTCTCATACTCATCTTTTATCCGATTGAACCCTATAACTTCGGTGCTAACAGTACTCAACAATAAAGACTTACGACTTAGGGCGTCTGCTACCTTATTTTCTACCTCGGCATGGTGTTTTAGGACAAAAGTGTATGCCTGAATGTATTCAACCCATTTTTCATGCCTAGAATTGAGCTTCTTTTGGGAGTTCATAAATCGGAGTACCTCATGATCAGAAAATAAAATAAACTCCTTCGGCAGCAAGTAATGTCTCCAATACTTAAAGGCCTGTACTACTACATAGAATTCCTTATCATAGGTGGAATATTTAAGTTTAGCTTCATTTAGTTTTTTATTAAAGAAAGCTATGGGGTGATTTTCTTAGCTTAACACTCCACTTATGCCTACTCCCGATGCATCGCACGCAACCTCAAACACCTTAGAAAATCTGAAAGTCTAAGTACGGGTACATGAGTCATCCTATCCTTAAACTCTAGGAAGGCCTTATTAGCTGACTTAGTCCACTCGAAATTACCCTTCCTAATACAATTAGTGATGGGTACGACGATGGTGCTAAATCCCCTAATGAATCTCCTATAAAAGGTTGCTAGGCCATGGAAGCTATGGACATTGTGGACATTCATGGGTACTGGCCACTCTATAATCGATCTAACCTTTTCAGGATCCGCTTAGATACCTTCTGGGGTTACTACAAAACCTAGAAAGATAACCCTATGCGTCATGAAATCACACTTCTTAAGGTTTGCATAAAGGCTATTCTCTCTAAGGATTTGACAGATTAATCTGAGATGGTTAAGATGATCCTCTTTGGTTTTGCTATAAATTAATATATTGTTAAAATAGACCACTAAGAATTTTTTCGTGTACTCTTTCAGGACCTGGGTCATGATTCTCATGAATATACTGAGTGTGTTTGAAAGCCCAAAAGGCATCACGACCCATTCAAACAGACCATCTCTAGTCTTAAATGCAGTCTTCCACTCATCCCCTGGTCTAATTCTAAACTGATGGTAACCACTCTTAAGGTCTATCTTGAAAAAGATGGTGGCACCCGCCATTATGTCTAACATGTCATCTAATCTGGGGATAGGGAACCTATATTTGATAGTAATTTTGTTGATGGCCCTACTGTCCACGCATATTCTTTAGGTACCATCCTTCTTAGGGGTTAAGAGTGCAGGAACTACATAAGGGCTTAAGCTCTCTCTAATGAATCCTTTCCTAAGTAATTCTTCCACTTGTTTCTGTAGTTCTTGATGCTCAGTGGGTTTCATTCTATAATGGAAAAGGTTTGGGAGGGTGGATCCTGGGATCAGGTCAATGGTGTATTGGATGTCTTTCAAGGGTGGTAACTGATCATACAACTTTTTAGAATCAAATGTTTCCTTCTCTCCATCATACTCATCTATCAGATGGGTATCAGCCTTATAGACCTCTCCCTCAAGCTCAACTAGGGGCTTGGATTCAGTCTCAGGTAACTCATCTATATGAAGGGATCTGACTGGGCACTAGCTGATTATATATCTTGGTTTGTTGCATCTAAAGCAATTGATCTAAGAGTTGGAATTTATCTGGACCTCTACAAATTTGCCCTTATATTCTCACTTTGGGGTATAGGGGTACTATTTTGGGGTTGACTCAACTCGGTTCGGCTTGTACTGGGTCGGCTAGTGTTGGATCGACTCGGGTAAATCTGATGGGGGTCTGAGTACTGGGTAGGTGTGGGATGACTATGATAGGCCTGGCCAAATTCTGGATATGGGCTAGGGCTCTTGGTAGCCTATGATCTACGATAGGGTGGCCCTCTCTGAAAATGGGCTTCTTCTAGGATGCCTAACCTAGTTTCGACTTGATCGAACCTAGACCTTAATCTAGCCTCAGATTGCTTGATGTCTTGGTTCATTCGGGCTAGTTGTTCAGTGATGATCCTCAATATATTGATTAGCCATAGGCATGGACCCTAATCTAGCCTCAGATTGCTTGATGTCTTGGTTCATTCGGGCTAGTTGTTCAGTGATGATCCTTAAGTGATCCTCAATGTTTTGATTAGCCATGTGTTCAGCCTGTAATGGAGGTGGTGACGGGTGAAAAGATGCTCCTGATCTAGTGCACATGCAAGCATAATCAAGCGCACAAGACTCAGACTGACTCGAACTATGGTATGCTAGACCTAGTCATCTAGAGTAAAGGATTTGGCTTCATGCAAGCCAATCTAACAGTAACTCTTCAATTGGCCAGTTGGGACAGGTGGAAGGGGGGAGGCTCGTCCCACAAATTGCAGGTGCCTAATTAGAATAATCCCAACACTCCACTTAAGTCGTTTGACATTTGACCTCCCTTCTAGACACCAATTCCATAGCACATATCAGATTGATTTGTACCAGTCCCTCTAGTATACTAGATCGACTGTTGGTGTCCCTAGCCCTCTAGGGCAAATGTCAATTAAGTTGCTACTCAGTTTTGGATTAGAGGCTTGGGATCGAAATGCACAGGTGGTTGTTTTGGGTCAAGGAAGGGGTCTCAATCCCTTTCTTATCTGACATCAATGAGAGCCCTTAAGAGTAATTTAATGCAGATGAATGACATGGAAAACACAAACCCTAATCCAAAAATCTATAAATAGCAATAAATCTTAAATTTTTTACAGATCAAATTAAATTTTTAGAAAATAATAAAAAATACTTTAAATTATAACAAATCCAAAGAAATAAATTTTGTAATTTTTTGATGTGTATGCTGGCAAAAATAATTTAATTAATAAAATTTTAGGAATTTTTATGTTTTCAGGCATGCAATTAATTCACAGATCGAATTAAATTCTTAGAAAATAAAAAAAATACTTTAAATTATAAAAAATCCAAAAAAATAAATTTTATAAGTTTCTGATGTGTATGCAGGTAAAAATAATTCAATTAATAGATAATATACTGATAATAATGAATTAAAAATCAAGCTCTAACCATGCTCTGATACCAAACTGATGCAAGACCGATTCGCATGCACGTAAATTTTACATGATTAATGATTAAAGTTGATTAGTCTTCTGAAGTAATAGCCTAAGAGAGATTCAGAAAAATTCACAGTAACTTCACACGGAAAACAGTTCCATAGAAAAGTAAAGAAGAAAGACCGCCGAGGCTAAGAAGCCCCAGTAGGGCTTGCTCTCCCACAATAAAGCTACTAGCAGATTATAGAGGATGTACCTAGTAGGATGAAAAGATCAAGATACTGAAGGGGTTGCTCTGCCTGACGGATGCACCTTGGATGACCAAGCCCCAAGCCTATGGATCTGCGGCTAGGTATCCGCTGACCTAGATGGCAATCACCTTGAATCCTGGATTCGTGGTTACTGAGGGACCTACAAGAATACCATCTAAGGGTTAAAGAACAAGAGAGAAAAGATAGATTAGAGGCAAAGAGGCAAGAAAGAAGTAGAGAAGGAGGGACGACCAAGAAGCTCTTGGGCGTCCACTAGAGGAAAACAAGGGCGGCAACCAGGGCTTCTCCGGAGACTAGGATGTTGGCACGCACAGGAGAATGGAATCAAGAGCACCAGAGAACCAAATAACAAAACTCACAATAACTCAAAACTAGATTGATTGATTAATAATTCAAAGATGCATAATTCATACAAGAGAGTCTCTTTTATAGAGCAAGAGACTTAGGGCCCAAGTAAATATAGATATGGAAAGAAAAGGGGCACTCACTTTCTTCCTAAAGCATGGATTAGATTACATGAAAAAAAAACTTCATGCCATACAAATTCCTTTCAAAAAAAGGCAATTTATGGGTGGCAATAAAAGGACGTCCCTTTGCTGCTTCTTTGGGCTGGAATTCTTCCAAATAGGATTGCATGATTTGAAGGATTGAGGCTTATCTTGTTGACCTGCTTGCTATGCTAGGTCGCGTGTGAAATGCTTATGCTGGAGGATGGCAAGTGTGTGGCTGGCATGTGACTTCTTATGTAGGTGTGACGCCAACTTGAATTTAGTAGCTGCTTTGTTTGACTGTGATGGTATTGTCTTTTACTCCAATACTTGTGTCTTCTCTTGTAAGCGCTGAATGAACTTAATACAATACCAACTGGACTGGATACATATAAGACCAACTGGACTGAACAAAACTCAAATTGACCAAAGCTCATAATGAGCTGACTCAATATGACCCAAACCCTAATAACGAGTACCAACTCAAAAGACGGAACTCAAATGCCCAAACAAAAATAAAATTGGATCCAAATTAAAATAAAATAAAATAAACCTAGTTTTCAACTGAATCAAACCCTACAAACCTAATCAGATATCTACAGAGGATTAAGAATTATCTGCTTGATCCTGGTGCCTGCACCAAAAACAAAAACCGAAAGAAATATATAAGCAAAAAATTCGGAGTGAGAAAAGCTAAGGATCATATCTCCAAATATAAGGATGAATTGGCAAGCAATAGCTATAAACCATCTTTTAGAATTCATTTTTCCACCCTTGAGTGAAGATCCCCCATCATTTATTGTGAAAGTATTTAGGATTCCCTTCTTAAAAATATTTTGTTTATAAAATTAAAAATCCTAACATGAGAAAGATAGGGAGGCAAAAGCACTGAAAGGTTATTTATATGTAAGAAGGGGCCTTTATTTCTATTATTTTAAGATAAAAAATAAATAAATTTAATCCATTTATATAATATTATCTTAAGGAGGTGTTTAATACTCGAAATGGATCACCATGACTATTTTAGATTATCGTCCCAACATGATCTTAAAATCATCACATTTGGTATGTCGTATCTAAGTGATTAAAGTTTCATAGATATTTATGATTAAGTTGTTCAGTATAACATAAAAAATTAAGATAATTGATCATGCAATACCAAAACTACTTCCAATATATTTTATAACTATTATGATAAATTATTATTGTTTCATATTATTTGTTATTATGATATTTAGATTAAATTATAATATAATATTATAGAATAATATTATAATATTATATTTAATTATATTATATTAATATAATCTTATGATATTCAATTATATTATTATTGGCCCAGATGGCAACCCAAGATGGGGAGTGAATTGGGTTCTTTAAAAATTTTAACTCTTTGAAAATATTTAAGTTGATATGGAGGTGCTTAAGTGAACTAAATTAATTAAAGCTAAGCACAAATGAGACTGATAGAGAGAGAGATAATATGCACGATAAATACAAAGATTTTATAGTGGTTTGGTGTATCCAACACCTACGTCCACTCCCAAGCAACACTTGGGTCCACACTATAATCCCACCAATTACAGTCGAGTTGTTTTACAAGCTCACAACTTTAACTTGTTGTTTTACTCGGGATCACAACGAACCCAGCTAGTTTTTCCGGGCTCACCAGCATAAAACCCTAACCACAAGCTAACCTTAACTTGTCCCAAGGTATACTACCTCCACTAATTCAATCCCCTGATTAAACTGGCAACCACTACAAGAAAATATCAAATAGTGATGAAAATTAGTGATGAAAATTTTTGTCACTAAATTGTGACGGTTTAGTAATAAAATAGTGATGAAAATTAAAATTAATGACGGATTAGTCTATCCGTCACTAAATCGTCACTAAATTAGTGACGGACGGTCACATCCATCACTAATTAGTGACAGATGGGGCAATCCGTCACTAATTTAATGACGAATTGTCATTCCGTCACTAATCCATTACAAATTAGTGATGGAAAAGCAATCCATCACTAAATTAGTGACGGATTAGTGATGGATTTTACTTCCGTCACTAATCCATCACAAATTAGTGACGAATGAAGTAATCCATCACTAAATTAGTGATGGATTAGTGACGGAAGGAAAGTGACGGATTTTTCCTTTCGTCACTAATCCATCACTAATTAGTGACGGATGGTCAATCCGTCACTAAATTAGTGATGAATTGCCTCATCCGTCACTAATCTATCACTAATTAGTGATGGAAGAGTAATTCATCACTAAATTAGTGACAAATTAGTGATGGACTGTCACATCCATCACTAATTAGTGACGGATGGGGCAATTCGTCACTAATTTAATGATGATTACCATTCTGTCACTAATCCATCACAAATTAGTGATGGAAAAGCAATCCATCACTAAATTAGTGACAAATTAGTGACGGATTTTAATTCCGTCACTAATCCATCACAAATTAGTGATGGATGGGGTAATCCATCACTAAATTAGTGATGGATTAGTGACGGAAGGAAAGTGACGGATTTTCCTTTCGTCACTAATCCATCACTAATTAGTGACGGATGGTCAATCCGTCACTAAATTAGTGACGAATTGCCTTATCCGTCACTAATCCATCACTAATTAGTGATGGAAGAGTAATTCATCACTAAATTAGTGACGAATTAGTGATGGACTGTCACATCCATCACTAATTAGTGACGAAAAATCCGTCACTAATCCATCACTAATTTAGTGATGGATTGCCCTATCCGTCACTAAATTAGTGATGAATTGCCTCATCCGTCACTAATCCGTCACAAATTAGTGATGGAAGAGTAATTCATCACTAAATTAGTGACGAATTAGTGATGGACTGTTACATCCATCACTAATTAGTGACGAATGAGATAATTCGTTATTAATTTAGTGATGAATTGCCATTCTATCACTAATCTATCATAAATTAGTGATAATGGATTAGTGACGGATGAGCCATTCCACCGGCTAAAACCCAAAGATAAGAAAAAATAGGGAAAAGAGAGCTGGAGAAGGCTGGAAGAAAGTAACCAAGTCGTTTGTGGGCGAACGGGAGAGCGAGAGGAGGCAAGGGAAAAGAGGTGGAGAAATCAAGACACCGCTTCTCGGTTTTGTTAAAAGGAGAGAAAGCCAGCCTCCCCCCCCCCCCCTCCTTCCCCATCTTCCCCCAGCCCAAGCCCTAGACCACCCCTCTTCCACCCTCCCCCCTTCTACCTCCCTCCAAACCATCATCCCCTTCTCCTTCACTTGTCTCCTTCCTCAGATTAGCGATGCGGAAGGGGAGAGCTATCGTGGCACCGGCAGCGGCCGCGGCAGAGGTGATCGGGGTGGGATCGGGCCCGGAGGTCCGGTTCCACGGCGTCCGGAAGCGGCCGTGGGGGAGGTTCGCGGCGGAGATCCGCGACCCGGCGAAGAAGACCCGCGTCTGGCTCGGCACCTTTGACTCCGCCGAGGAGGCCGCCCGCGCCTACGACGCGGCTGCCATCAGCCTCCGCGGCTGCAAGGCCAAGACCAACTTCCCCGCTCCATGCCCTCCCCTCCCGACCGCCCCTCTCCTCTCTCTCTCCTCCCACCGCCATCGCCGCCGCCGCCGCCTTCCCCCACACCCCCTACCCTCGGCAGCGGCAGCCACCGCCGCAGTGGCCAGCCTCCAGCAGCCACAGCAGCACCGTGGAGTCCTTCAGCGGCCCCTGGCGCTGCTCCGTGCCGCCCCTCAGGTCTCAGCTCCGAACCCAGAAGGTCGATCCACCGCGCGTCCCCATCGGCGAGGAGGAATTGCACAGCGACTGCGACTCCTCGTTCTTCTACCTCCGTGTCTCTCTCTCCCTGCAAACTTGCTCTATTCTAGTGCTAATGGATAAGAGATTTCTTTTGTATTTTTAGTCTTCTCGATTGTATTTTCAGCTAGGGTATCCCGGCTCGTGAACCATTGTTGGAGGGTATAGTTTGAACCTCCTTCACCGTGGAACGTCGCCGGAGCTTGAGCTAACGTCGCCTGTGAGGTAGGGAGGCCAAAATATTATCGCGCTCTTTTCCTCTGTTTAATTCTCAAAGCTCTGTTTCTTGACGATCTCTTCAACTCCGGCTGAAAGGGCGAGAGATTTTCTAATTAAAGAGTAGGAGAGGATCACCGGAGCTAGGCGAACCTTCGGGGAAGTTCATATCATCTTCGGCGACCCCGGCAAGGAGGAGGTAAAATTTTCTTCCTATGTTTTCTTTTTCAACTGAGGAATCAATGGGATTTTTGGAAGGTTTGAGGGCTACCGTTGTTAGAGAAGATCGCCGGAGGAAGGAGAGTGTTGTCCGGCCATGGGAGGCCACCGTCCATGGTGGTTGTAGCTGATTATATCAGACATAGATCTATGTTGTATATCAGACAGATCCCATGCAGGCAATAAACCATGAAAGTTGTTGGAGTTCATATCGATATACATATATTGCTGACCTCTTGAAGAAGGCGGTAGTCTTCCTTTCATGCTATTATATGACACATTCAATTCAATCATATATTTGAGATCCAGAACCAAGTAGGGAAGTCATTTGAAATGTTTTTTTTTGAAAGCTGTAGCCGTTCCAGATTTGACTGGGTTCGAAGCCAGGTGGGAAATTTTGGTCCCAATGACAGGAGTGCATACCAATTGATCGGGCATTAAAAGCAGGAATCCAATCTGGACTTAGGTTCACTTCAAATGAGTTGTCAGATAAATCCAAGTTCCATAGTCTCGTAAGGTTGGCAAAGTGTGCTTCAGTCAAATTGCTTATAAAGGAGTTTGAGGAGTGATCCAAATACTCTAGTGCTGATAACTGACCCAGACTTTTTGGGATGATCCCACTCAAGTTATTTTTACTCACATCCAAAAGTTTTCAGCCATCCACTCTATGCTCAATGCAACTGGACCAACTTTCTATAATATCAGAAATCTCTCCGCTAATGCTATTGTTATCTATAGAAATCTCTTCACAGAGAGACCTTCTTCCAAGTAGATATGCAATAGTAGATAAAGCTAAACCATTCTCTTAATCTTGGGGCTGTGAGTTGAATGCACTAATGTCTATGTCTTGCTGCTGTCAGGTGTTAGAAAGTTTGCTACCTATTTAAAAGACTGCAAGCTCACTTGATATTGAGAATGATATAAATGGAAGATATATTAACATGCAGTCTTTGGGCATATTTTAAGGACAAGTTGGTCTAAGCTTTCTGCTTTCATACTTCAGACTTGCTTTTGTAAAATTTTAGAAAATGGATCTTATTATTATTAGAAAATGTTACTAGTTAAAAAGGAGGCTTATAAGAGAGAAGCTTTCCGGTTAGTATTGACTTCGTTTATGCCAGTTGGTTAAAGACTGGATTTAACTTACATTTATGCATGTGTTTAGCAAGTTTAGAAGCATGGTGCTTGAGAGAGGATGCTAAAGCCAACTTATTGGTCACTAAGATGGTGTGTAACCTGTGTTCCGTTCTCAAACATGGATAGGACTTACTGTTTTAACCATGATTGATAAAATTGTTTTGCAAAACTTTGATGCGACTTCTGATCGTTTATTTGAACAAGGTTCTTGTTTGATTAACATGCTCATATTTGATTACAGACTTGGCATGTGCTATCTGTTTCACTACTCTAAATTAAGTAAAGGAAACTTCTTGTTTCATCTCAAGCATTTAACATGGAACAGAGTACATAGCATGTCCTTACTTTGAAAATTGATGCATCATCTGGAAATGCTGCCACACCATGTCGCATTTGATAAGAAAAGAATAATTTGAAATGCTTATTAGGATCTTGGCCAAATAGAATAAGATCCCAAGCAAAGAATAAATTCTACTATTGATCTGCCTGCAGCTTGGTTGTGGCAGTAAAGCTTGGCAGTAATATGGAGATAATTAGTGCCTGTGGAAATTGTTTTTTATATTTAACTAGTGGAGAGATAATTAGTGCCTGTGGAAATTGTTTTTTATATTTAACTAGTGGACAATTCTGAAGAAAAATTACTAGCGAAGATAGATTACAAATGAGCATCAGGAAATCATGTACTATTAGGTCTAATAAAATTTTGACTAATATCAGTACAATATATTACTGAACATAACCTCTTAAGAATTTAGAAATCCAGCTCTCTATTAAGAGTTTGAAAGCTATGGAATGTCAGCATCATACCAAAATAAGTTGTGCACAGTGTGAAGATGAAGAGCACCAACCAGTACTTCAGGAAAACTGAAACACTCTGTGCAGCAATGCCTGCCATTCCATTTCCAATTCCCACTACTGCGAGTGTTGCAACGATGAAGTATGGAATTTCTCCAACAACCCATGACACTGGATAGAATATTGGTAGGTACATCTTTGATCTTCTCTCTTGGAAATAGACCAGCCTATCCGTGCCAATCTGGGGAATAACATTGTTTGCAGATATCACCCCAATGAGTATGATTTGCATGTATATGTACAATGACCGTGAGCTCACACCATATAAATTACATATATGTAGTCTATCCAAGGCATCAGCTTGGCTTACTGACTAAAGGAGCCTGAGATGATAGTCACATATGTTCTATACAAATGCTTAGGTATATATTCTATATATGTTTTGTTTATGAAATTACATATATTTTTGCATGTATGTAGAGAGAAAGAGGACGATTCAAGGCCCTGAAGACTATTTTGAAAATTTTCACTAGCATGATTAATGTCACAGAAACAATACACCACCAGCTCAACTTGGAATAGGCCTTGATCAATCAAGAGATGTTCAAGAAGCCAAAATCAAATGAAGTAGTTTTGTGGGCTTGTTGATATATCAAGATTGAAGTTTAATTATTTTTGGTCTGAAACATGCCTTCTAGATCTCATGATGCTACACTTTCTATTTTTTTTTTTTTTACCCACTAAATATGTCTAGATGGCACAGAGCATTCTTCTCCAATTTCAGTGTTCTGAGGGTTAAAAGGTGGTTGCACATTATAATTATGGATTTAAACAATTACCCTGAGGCATTTTACGTCCTGTCTCTTACGATCGTAAGCAAAGTCTACAATCTTCTCGGGTCGCATGCTTTCCAAGTGAAGGCCTTGGGCTAGCTAATCCTTGTCTAGATAATTACCTTTTGCATCTATTTTTCTCATTGAGCTGTATCTACAAGGTGGTGTTTAATTCATGATAATATAATTACTTGAAACTTTACATTGTTGATAGCTTGTGCTTAATAATCAAAATATTAAGAATATAAGATTTTTGTATTTAGTTTATCTCTTAATATTAGTTGAGATTCTTGAAATTACAAATATTTTTTATTATAAATCTTTTTATTTTTTAAGTGGCTGTTTTTTTATTATGGTTCTCTGGCCTATCATTAACTTGTGATGCCATTGTTATTGCTTCCTGCCATGTAACTAGATTCTGCAAATTCCATGTCAATCATACCTGCAATCTAGTTTCAAATGGAAGATATGGGCATTTTCTTGATGTCATGGATTGAAGATGATGTTTTAGTGCGTACTCACTATAGGAGATTGTGATACACCAAGTTATAATGCAGTTTGACCCTCCTCCATTTATTATTGGTTTTCTGGCCTCAGGTTGCCATAGCTCTTGCTTTCTGCCATCTAGCCAGATTATAGAGAAGAGAATTCCATGTCAATTCACCTTATATTCCATTGTGTTCTCAATCAGCAAGTGGAAGGAATATGTGGTCTGATGACATTGAGTTGATGAGTGCTTACTGTTGTGGTTTCTATGCAGGTGATGGCATATGTGACACTGGCTGCAGTGGCAGCAGCTGCGCAATCGGCAGTGCTCGAGGAGTTCGGGCAGTCGGAGCTGCAATGGATGAAGATATGCAATCTCTATGGGAAGTTCTGTTTCCAAGTTGGGGAGGGAATGACGAGTTCATTTGTGGTTAGCCTTGGCATGGTCGGCCTCTCCGGTCTCTCTGCCTTTAACCTCTTTCACTTGTATGAAAGCAGCAAGGGAAATAGTAATAGAAGATGATAGATTCAATTGCAGCCTTTATTTTGATGTGGTTAGCCTTTAGTGTGGGCTTTGTAAATGTTTATCATATGCATGTAATAAATGCAAGACATGTACTCTATATGCTACTTCTGTGACTAAAATTCCAGCGAAGAACTCACCTAGCTTGTTTGAATCTCCACCTTTTCATGTGGCATGTATTTTTTATTCTTAAATTTAAATTTTCATCTATAAATCTCATTAGAATGCATTAAATATTATAATTTAAAAATAATTTTAAATTTATAAGAATAAAAATTTAATAAAATTTTATTAGGTTAACGATGGATTAATGATTGATTTCTGATAGAAATAATAGGGACAGATTAGTGACAAAAATATTAGTGATTGATTAGTGATGGAATAATAACAAATGATTGATGGATTCTTTCGTCACTAATTCATCACTATTAGTGACAGACTAGTGACAAAAGTTTTAGTGACTAAATTTTTGTCACTAATCCATCACTAAATTATGATGGAATAGTGATGGAAATATTTGTGACGGAATAGTGATGAAATAATGCATGATGGATAGTCTGTCACTAATCCGTCACAATTTAGTGACGAAAAATATGTTCCGTCACAAATTTTTGATTGAATATTTCATCACAAATTCGTCACTATTATTTTGTGACGGTCCTCTTTCCGTCACAAATCCGTCACTACTATTTTGTGACGGACCTCTTTTCGTCACTAAATTTTAGTGACGGCAAAAATGGTGACGATAAGATTTTCGTCACTAATCCGTCACTAAACCCAATTTGTGACGGAATAGTGATGGAAGTTTTTGTCACTATTATACTATTTCTTGTAGTGAACAACAATTTGAAAATAGAGTTTACAATACAAACAGCTCCTTAAATGAGCAAATATTCAATTTAAATAGACAAGGGTAGAAAGGCCTGTTTGAAGTGATTTGAATGCAAGCTTTTCTTCTTTTCCTCTTCTCTCTTGAATGGTTGAATCAAGCTCCAGCTCTAATTCTTCACAAAAGGTTGTTATAGAGAAGTTGAGAAAAAACAGGGCTTTGAGCTTCTTCTTTCTTTCTTTGTGAATCCTCCGAAAATGATATTTGAAAGATTTGGATTTCTTCTGAATCTCTCTCTTGAAAATGGACGTGGATTCGGAGATTTCTCTTGAAAATTTCTCTCTCTTTTTCTCTTGACTTTTTCGATTTTTCTTCTCTCTCTTTTTTTTAAAACATACGGTTCCCCCTTTTTATGGATCTCTTAATCCAAGTTTAGGTGAGAAAAATAGCCGTTACAGAGGAGTTAGATTGCTTCTACATAAAAAAATAGCCGTTAGGGATTAGGTGAAAAAATATTACCGATGGAGTCCGTTCTGACATTTGAAAATCCGTTCCTGACATGTTGGAGTCGGCTCCAACTTTGCAGGTGTCGGCTCCAACTTGGGTTTTTAAAAATAGTAAATAAAAAGTTAGTTGGGGAGTCAGCTCCGAAAAAGTGATGTGTCGGCTCACCGCATATAGGTGTCAGCTCTCAAAACTGAGGGTGTCGACTCCGCTGATGTCCAAAAAATACGCTCTCTGTTCTCAGGTTAGAGTCGGCTCCAGAAATCCAGGTGTCGGCTCCCGAACTTTGGGTGTCAGTTTCCAAACTCAAGGTGTTGGCTCCAAAAACTGACGCAAAAAGCACTTCTCTGTATCTCAGGTTAGAGTCAGCTTCAGAGTTTCAGGTGTCGACTCCAAACCGTGCCAAAAACTTAGAAATGTTCTGATACTCTCTGGTGTCGGCTCCAGACACAATAGGTATCGGCTCCAAGGTCTGAACTTAAATATTTTCCATTTAAAACTTAATTCTAAACTGATTTTGTGTGCCATTTGAATAATTAAACATTCTTAATGCCTGAAACACTTCTCAAATTTGTCAGAAACATAATGAATACTCGTATCTTTTGTTAATCATCAAAATCAATAATTGGATCAACAATCTTTCCCTTTTTATGATGATAAAAATATTGAGTATATGCATGATTAAACAATGAAAGTTTCAAAGCAAATTTAAGTTCTCATAGTTAAGCTCCCCCTGAATGAGATAGCTCCCCCTATGATACTCAAATTAACATCTTCTCTCCCTTTATCATTAAAACTCATATAATTATATGATTAAATTTATTCAATGCTTGATATCAATTAATCAAATTCATTCATTCAATTTCAATTCATTCATTACATATGCATATACACATATCTTCTCTCTCCTTTTTTGTTATCAACAAAAAGGTTGAGAAAAGATTCATTTAGAATATTAACTCAAAATCAAAGTTCAACTATGATATTCATGGAGTACTCAAAATTTCATTACAAATTTCATAAAGTTAAACATTTCATTACATCAAACTTCATTATATCATAAGAAAAACTTCATTACAAAAAAACTTCATTACATCATAAGATTCAAACTAAATTTCAGTACAACAAAAGGTAAATTAAACAATAAAAGCTAAAAGCATCAAAATCTAAGACGCTTCTTGAGTTCCTCTAAGATTTTTCCCATTCCATCACTTTGAGTCCTGATAAATTCATTCAATCTTCTGTCAAAGAATGCAGATGCCACTGTGATTTTCTCCTATAATTCTGCATTGCATCTAGAATAAGTCTCAGAATCTCCTCCAATTTCTTTGAGTTCCTCAAATATATGCATGAGATCAGTCTTCAAAGCTTCTGAAGAAGATCCAAGAGTGGACTCAATCTTGCTCACTCTATCATCTAAGGAATAGAACATTTCTCTCAAGCTCATAAGACTGTTATCTAACTCAGTCTTCATTTCATCTTTATGATTCAAAAGTAAAGATTTCAATTGCTCCATCTGAGTGTCAGAAAAACTAGTAGAAGCTTGAACAAATGAACTTGTCGCTGGTGCAGGAGCTGCTGAAGGTGCTGGTGTTGGGGAGATTGTTAAGAAATTGTTGCCCCAATCTTATTGATTTTGATGATTACCAAAAGCTATGAGTATATTAAAAGATGCAATGAATTTATTTATATGAGCAATGAAATTATTATCATAACCAATGAATATGTTAAGTATGATTTTCATCAATTGGAAAGTAGCTTCAAGCTCCATGTTTATGCTTTCAAAAAGAAATTTTATACTTCATATCTCAATAAATGAGTTTTTGGAACATATCTTGAATTGATTCTGTTGAGAAATTATTGTAACATAATTACTCCAACTTATTGATTTTGATGATTTCCAAAAGACATTGCTTTACTTTCTAAAAGGCTATGAAAATGTTAAGTTAACTAATGAAATATTCAATTTCAAATTGGAAACTATGAACTATTAAAAATATAATGAGTTTCTTGAATCAATTGAATATATGTTTCAGTGAGCTATACTTATGAATTCAAAAATGATTTTATATATCAATCTTTTAAAGATCAATGACTTAATGAGAATGCTTGAAATTGAGCTTTACTGTTAAAACAACATTATCTAAGTCAAATTTATATTTCAAAGTTGGTTGGGATGATTTTCAAAGCAAATCAGAATGTTTTCTGATTTTTGTATCAGTCCCGAGCCGACTCGAGAGTTTCCGAGTCGACCCCTGAACTTTCTCGAGCCGACTCGCACAGTACCCGAGCCGACTCGACTCAGACGGCAGAAAGACTCATTTTTGAGTGCCTCACGAGTCGACTCCCAGCTTTTCGCGAGTCGACCCCTGAAAGTCACGAGTCGACTCCCAGACTTTCGCGAGTCGACTCCTGGAGACCCATTTTTTGGTGCGTTCTGGATTCGATTGCTCGAGCCGACTCGCACAGTCCCGAGCCGACTCCCCGACTTCTGGGCGGAAATTTTTTTAATGACACATCAGCTCCAACGGATATATTTTTGAATAACGGTTATTTTTCTTTGTTTCTAACGGCTATATTGTTTCAGAATCTATAAATAGAGGAGCCATTCAACAAAGAAAGAAGAGAGAAGATATATTGAGAATCATTCAGTAAGAAATTCAAAAGAGGGAAAAACAGAGTGTTATTAGAAAAATCTTTTAGCTCAAAGTAGAGAGATTCAAAAGGAGTGAAATCCAAGTGAAAGATTCGTCTACTCCTTCTCATCATTCCACAAAAGCCAGAAGAAAATCCAAGTGCGTTCCAAAGGTCAAATCTGCGGATTTTCAAAAGAGGGAAAAGATTCATCTCAACTCCAAAAGTCTTCAACGGTCAAGAATCTAGCTGAGGCGTGATTCAACACTTCTAGAGGAGTTGAAGGAAGAAGGGAGAAAGCCCAAGCATCTACCATCGGCAAAATATCAGGCTTTTCTAACCTTATATCATTTTGTACTTAATTTGTATATCTGCTCAAGGGGAGCACTTTATTGTTAAACACAATCTTTATTATTTGTTTGCTGATTCAATCTGTGGATTGAATTAGTGGAGGTTGGCATACCTCGTTGCAAGCCGGAGTGCTTGTGTTGGGTTAGTTGTGAGCCCTAGAAAAACAACTTGTAGGGTTTTGTGCTGGTAAGCCCGAGTTAAAACCAGCTGGGTTCGTTGTGACCCGTGAAAACAACAAGTTTGAGTTGTGAGCTTGTAAAACAACTCGGCTGTAATCTAGAGAGATTATAGTGTGGACCCAAGTGAGTCTTGGGAGTGGACGTAGGTGTTGGTTGCACCGAACCACTATAAAAATATCTTGTGTTTGCCGTGCCTAATTGTCTCTTCTCTATCTCTCATATACTTGTGTTTGTGCTTTGCTTATTAGTTAATCCTTTCACTTGCACATCTCATTTTAAATTGCTTAAAAGTCTTAAATTTTTTAAGAACCCAATTCACCCCCCCCCTCTTGGGTTGCCATCTGGGCCAACAATTGGTATCAGAGCATAGTGCTCATTTAGAGTTTGATCTCACGATCAAGAGCTAAAGGTCATTATGGCAACACAAAGTGGTTCTAGTTTTGCTGAAGGTCATTCTACAAATAGACCTCCACTCTTTAATGGCTCAAACTATTCTTATTGGAAAGCTAGAATGAGGATATTCATTCAAGCTTCTGATTATGAGCTTTGGGGTGTTATATTAAATGGACCTAGTACACCCACACACCTTATTGATGGCACTATTGTTCCAAAGCCCGAAAGGGATTGGAATGATAATGATAGGAGAATGGCTCAACTTAATGCCAAAGCCATTAATATCTTATATTGTTCCTTAGATTCAAATGAATTCAACCGCATCTCTACTTGTAATTCCGCTAAAGAAATATGGGATAGGTTGGAAGTCACACATGAAGGAACAAACCAAGTAAAAGAATCAAAGATAAATATCTTGGTTCATAAATATGAATTGTTCACAATGGAACAAACTGAAACCATCACATGCATGTTCACTAGATTCACCGATATAGTGAATGGTTTGAAAAGTTTAGGAAAAGTTTATACTAATGCTGATCTTGTTCGCAAAATACTCAGGTCATTGCCAAGATCGTGGGAAGCAAAAGTCACAGCAATCCAAGAAGCCAAAGACCTCAATGCACTACCCTTAGAGGAGCTTCTAGGATCTCTCATGACCCACGAATTGACAATGAGGCAGCATGTTGAGGAGGAAACAAAAAGAAGGAAAACTTTTGCCCTCAAGACTGCAGAATTGGAAGAGAGCAGCAGTGATGATAGTGATGAAGATAATGATGAAACTGCTCTCTTGGCCAAGAAGTTTAGAAGATTTTTGAGGAAAAAGAAACCCTTCCAAAAACATAAATTTGGAAACAAAATGGAAGGAGAAAAGGAAAAGAAAGATAAGGACAAGGACAAAGAGAAAGACCCCTTGATATGTTATGAGTGTAAGAAACCGGGGCATTATCGATATGATTGTCCACAATTGAAAAAGACCTTCAAGAAAAAGAAGAAGGCATATGTTGCAACATGGACTGACAGCAATGAATCTTCTTCCGAAGAAGAAGAACAAAAAGAGGTTGCAAATATTTGTTTCATGGCCAACGACGACGACAATGACGAGGTAAGTTCCGAAACCTCCGACAATGAATTTACATTTGATGAAATGTTTGAAGCTTTTAATGAACTAATGATAGATTTTAAATTGTTGAAAAAGAAATTTAAATCTGTGAAAAATGATAATGTTAGTTTAGCTAAAAGTAAAAATGAATTAGCTTTAGAAGTTAAAAATTAACTAATGAAAAAGAAGACCTTAGGAAAGAAAGAGATAATCTTAATCAAGAATTAGATTCATTAAAATCTGAAACTACAAACTTAACTAAAGACTTAAAAGATGAAATAGAAACTCTAGCTTTAGATAAAGAACAGCAAGCTAAAGAAATTGACTCTCTTAAGAAAGATGTTAAAAAATATAAGGACATTGTTGAGAAATTCACATTAAGTTCAACTAAACTTAACATGATCCTAGATAGTCAAAAAGCTGTTTTTGATAAAGCTGGGCTAGGATATAACACACTAAGAAAACAGAAATCACTAAAGAATATTTTTGTAAAAGCCAACCAAGGTAATATAACTTGTTTTAAATGTAATGAAAAAGGTCACAAATCCTTTGAATGCAAAACATTAAACAACAACAAGCTAAATATTAAAGCTAAGAAAATATGGGTTCCGAAAGGAACAATTTTTGTGTCTACTAACCATGAAGGACCCAAGAAAGCTTGGGTACCTAAACATAAAGTTTGATGATATTGCAGGAATGTCTTGTAGCCAAAAGATCAAACAAGAAGTGGTATCTTGATAGCGGCTGCTCAAGACATATGACGGGTGACAAAGAGGAATTCATCACCCTAGAAGCAAATGTAGGTGGAGTTGTGACATTTGGCGATAACGGTAAAGGTCAAATCTTGGGCCTTGGTAAAGTTCGCATAACTCCATCCATAACTATTGAAGATGTACTTTATGTTAATGGTTTGAAGCATAATCTAATTAGCATAAGTCAATTATGTGATAAAAACTTTAATGTTTCTTTTAAATCTTCTTTATGCACTGTAACTAATTCTATTGATGATAGCATTGTTTTTACTGGATATAGATTTGGCAATATACTTAGTTGACACAGACAAAACTTCTAAGAGTAGTCATTGCCTAATTTCTGATAATGCTAACATTAATGATATTAGTTGGTTGTGGCATCGTAGATTAGGTCATGCAAGCACACACCTTATTTCAAAACTAATTAAAATGGATTTAGTTAAAGATTTACCTAAATTAAAGTTTGAAGATAATAAAATATGTGATGCATGTCAACTTGGAAAACAAACTAGAAGTTCATTTAAATCTAAAAATATTGTTTCAACTTCTAGGGGACTAGAGCTACTTCACATGGACCTATTTGGACCAACTAGAACTACAAGTCTAGGAGGAAAGAAATATGGCCTAGTGATTGTAGATGATTACTCTAGATATACTTGGGTAATGTTTTTAGCTCACAAAGATGAGACTTTCTCGATGTTCCTGAAATTTTTCAAGAAAGTCACAAATGAGAAAAACACTACTATAGTATCTCTAAGAAGTGATCATGGAACAGAATTTGAAAACCACTTATTTGAAAATTTCTGCACTGAAAATGGAATTAATCATAACTTTTCAGCCCCTAGGACTCCACAACAAAACGGTGTAGTTGAAAGAAAGAACAGAACTTTAGAAGACATGGCCCGTACCATGCTATGTGAAAGCAACTTACCAAAGTATTTTTGGGCGGAAGCAATTAACACAGCATGTTACATCTTAAACAGAGCTTTAATAAGACCAATATTAAAGAAAACACCTTATGAATTATGGAATGAAAGAAAACCAACTATAAAATACTTTCATGCATTTGGATGTAAATGTTTCATTCATAATAATGGTAAAAACAACTTAGGAAAATTTGATGCTAAATCTGATGAAGGAATTTTTCTAGGTTATTCAACAACTAGTAAGGCATATAGAATCTTTAACAAGAGAACCCTAGTAGTTGAAGAATCCATTCATGTAGTTTTTAATGAATCTTTAGCAACTAGATCTGAAAAGATTGATGATGAGGAAGATACAAACCTAATTGAAAAAGATCTTGAAAAACTTAATATTGAAGTATCTTCTAATCATGAAATAGAAGCTAAAGATAATGATTCACATAAGGATGATGATGTTAATAATGATCATAATGATGTAGATCTTCCAAGAGACTGGAAATATGCACATAGTCATCCTAAGGAATTGATTATAGGCGATCCATCTCAAGGAATAAGGACTAGATCATACATGAGAAATATTAGTAATCATCTTGCATTTGTTTCACAAATTGAACCTAAAACTATAGAAGAAGCTGAAAAAGATAATAATTGGATGTTAGCAATGCAAGAAGAACTGAATCAATTTACTAGAAATAATGTTTGGACCTTAGTTGAAAGACCTAAAAACCATTCAACTATAGGAACTAAATGGGTTTTTAGAAATAAGTTAGATGAAAATGGTATAGTAATTACAAAGCTAGACTGGTTGCTAAAGGATATAGTCAAGAAGAAGGTATTGATTTTGATGAAACCTTTGCACCTGTAGCTAGACTAGAAGCCATTAGACTTTTACTTGCATTTGCATGTCATATGAACATTAACCTATTTCAAATGGATGTAAAAAGCGCATTTTTAAATGGACTTATTAATGAAGAAGTCTATGTAGAACAACCACCAGGTTTTGAAGATCACGAGTTTTCAAATCACGTTTTTAAATTGCACAAAGCTTTATATGGTTTGAAACAAGCACCTAGAGCTTGGTATGATAGGTTAAGCAAATTTCTAATAGAAAATGATTTTACAAGAGGAAATGTTGATAAAACCTTGTTTTTAAAAAGAAAAAGTAAAGATTTACTAGTAGTACAAATATACGTAGATGACATTATTTTTGGTGCTACTAACGAATCTCTCTGTCAAGAATTTGCAAAGTTAATGCAGGGAGAATTCGAGATGAGCATGATGGGAGAACTCAACTTCTTCCTTGGACTCCAGATCAAACAATGCAAGGAGGGAATTTTTATCAACCAAACCAAGTACACAAGAGAACTACTCAAAAAGTTTGGTATGGAAACAATGAAACCCCTTGGAACACCAATGAGTCCTTCATGCAAGCTAGACAAAGACGAAGAAGGTAAGAAGATTGATCAGAAGTACTATCGAGGTATTATCGGATCCCTTCTCTATTTAACAGCAAGTAGACCTGATATAATGTTTGCAGTATGTTTGTGTGCTAGATTTCAAGCTGAACCTAAAGAATCACATTAATAGCTGTTAAAAGAATCTTAAGATATCTAAATGGCACAAAAGATGTAGGTTTATGGTATTCTAGAGACTCAACATTAAACCTAATTGCATATTCAGATTCTGATTATGCCGGATGTAAAATTGATAGAAAAAGCACAAGTGGTGCATGCCATTTCTTAGGAAGTAACTTAATCACATGGTTTAGCAAAAAGCAAAATTCAGTTGCATTATCAACTACTGAAGCTGAATATGTTGCAGCTGGAAGTTGCTGTGCGCAAATCCTATGGATTAAGCGACAACTTGAAGATTATGGTATCAAACCTAATAAGACACCCATAAAATGTGATAATACTAGTGCAATCAATTTAACAAAAAATCCAATTCAACACTCAAGAACAAAACACATAGAAATTAGATATCATTTTATAAGAGAACATGTAGCTAATGATGAAATTTGTTTAGATTATGTAAACACTGAAGAACAATTAGCTGACATCTTAACAAAACCCCTAAGTGAAGAAAGGTTTGAATATCTAAGAGGAGAATTAGGAATTTGTAATCCTTTTGAGTAAACTTTGAAATCTTAAGGAAATATATCTAGAATTCCTTTAAATCCTCAAATCTTAAGGACATCTCATCTAGAACTCTTATCTGATTGATTCACTCATATCCAATGATTATTTATCAATTTTTATGATCATTTTCCGGACATATTTCAGAAATTTCATGTTTTTTGTCTGAAATAGTCTCGGAGCCGACTCGACGCGTATCGGAGTCGACTCCCGGTTTCATTTGAAACTCTCGAGTCGACCCCTCACTGTCGCGAGTCGACTCCATGTCGGGACGGACTTTCTGTGTCTGTGCCGAGTCGACACTTGAGTTTGCGCGAGCCGACTCGAGGTGGTCCCAAATTGATTTTTCTAGGGCAGAGTCGACTCGACGCTCATTCTATTCGTCCCCTAATCAAAAATACGCTCTCCACACTCTCTCCAAACCCTCCAAAACTCCTTGAATCCCTTTTATCACCTCCAATCATCAAATGGCTCCTAAGACTAGAGGATCTAGTGTCGTGGCGGGTGGCATCAAGAGGAAGCGCTCCGTGAAGCAAACGGTCAAGCGTCCGGCGCGTGAACCTTCGCCAAGCTCGGATTCCACCGAATCTGCTTCTCCTCCAGCTGCTGCTCCTGCTGCCACGTCCTCCCAGGTAGACCGACTAGCAGATAAAATCATCACCACTGGTAGGAAGATGGATTTTGAATTATTTGAGAATGAGGGCTTTCTTTTTGGAAGACAGTTAATTGAGATGGGATGGGAGAAAGTTTGCTCTCTTGAATGCCCGACTTATCCCTCATTAGTTAAAGAATTTTACAAAAATTTGTCTAGAGGAGACCATGGGCTTATTAGCAATGTGAGAGGGGTAAGAATTTCTGTAACTCCCGAGATCTTGGCTAGATTATTGCAATTACCCTTGTCTGGCACCTCAACCTTCTCTTCTGATGACCGCGCCCCAGCATTATCCAGATTATTGAACAGGGATGTGGTTGGATTTGAAGAGATTCTTGCTAATCAGCTATCCTTAGAGTTGAGATTGCTTCACAATATATGCTGTAGGATTCTATTTCCTAAAACGGGTAGATTTGATTATGTTTCCGAAAGAGATGTTTTTGTAATGGACGCCATTGTGACTGGCAAGCCAATCAATCTTCCAAGCATGATGTTGTGGTATATAGCAGATTGTGCAGGGAAAAGGAAATCCAGTCTGCCATATGGGATGGTTCTTACTTTGATTTTTCGAAGCCAGGGTGTGGTGATCTCAGATAATGAACCAATGAAAAACTTAAGACACACTGATTTCTATAGTCTGGCAACTATTCATAGGATGGGGTTTGTCAAAAGGATGGGAAGTGGGAAAGGAAAGGAGTGACAGAGGAAAGAGCAATAGACACTGAGGCTGCAGGACCATCTGTTAGACATCCTTCGCCTGCACCACCGAGCCCCTTGATTTCTACCTCTGCTCCAGCCCCTGTTCCATCAATTGTTCAGACTTCATCTTCTGCTAGCTTCTCAGATCAACAAATCTTGCAACTCAAAGCCTTACTTGAAGATCAATCTGACAAGCTTAAAACTGAATTTGAGAATAAGTTTATGCATCTGAGAGAGACACTTTATTCTCTTGATGATCGTATTTCAAAGATTGAATCCACTATCGGATCTTCATCGGCATCCTTAAGTAGTGATCTCAAGAATATTTTTGAAGAACTTAAGGATATATGTGGAGATAGTGAGACTTATTCCAAGAGCAACGCAGAGCTTCAAGATAAAATCAAGAGTGCGTGCACATTTGTGGATGAAAAGCTCAAGGACTATGTAAAAATTCAATCTGAAGGAATGAAAAACATTGTTGATCATCTAACTAGAATAGTAAGAACTCATTTTTGAGTTACTAGAATTGTCTTGTACTGAAGTTTTTATGCTTTCTTTATGAAATCAATGTATTGAACATTTTGATGTACTAGACTTTTTGAATGAAATGAATTCTCTATTTCCTTATGTCAATGAAATTTGAATGAATGTTTATCAATCTTTTTGTTGATAACAAAAAAGGGGGAGAATTTTATAGTTTTATGATTGTCTATGATTGTGATAAACAATGGGTTGGGTTAGTTAATTAAGTTTCATAGGGGGAGCTACCTCATTGAGGGGGAGCCTAAACTTAACTATGAAAACAAAGTTAATTCACTAATCAATCATGAACAAACTCAATATTTTTGTCATCATCAAAAAGGGGGAGATTGTTGAGAAATTATTGTAACATAATTACTCCAACTTATTGATTTTGATGATTTCCAAAAGACATTGCTTTACTTTCTAAAAGGCTATGAAAATGTTAAGTTAACTAATGAAATATTCAATTTCAAATTGGAAACTATGAACTATTAAAAATATAATGAGTTTCTTGAATCAATTGAATATATGTTTCAGTGAGCTATACTTATGAATTCAAAAATGATTTTATATATCAATCTTTTAAAGATCAATGACTTAATGAGAATGCTTGAAATTGAGCTTTACTGTTAAAACAACATTATCTAAGTCAAATTTATATTTCAAAGTTGGTTGGGATGATTTTCAAAGCAAATCAGAATGTTTTCTGATTTTTGTATCAGTCCCGAGCCGACTCGAGAGTTTCCGAGTCGACCCCTGAACTTTCTCGAGCCGACTCGCACAGTACCCGAGCCGACTCGACTCAGACGGCAGAAAGACTCATTTTTGAGTGCCTCACGAGTCGACTCCCAGCTTTTCGCGAGTCGACCCCTGAAAGTCACGAGTCGACTCCCAGACTTTCGCGAGTCGACTCCTGGAGACCCATTTTTTGGTGCGTTCTGGATTCGATTGCTCGAGCCGACTCGCACAGTCCCGAGCCGACTCCCCGACTTCTGGGCGGAAATTTTTTTTAATGACACATCAGCTCCAACGGATATATTTTTGAATAACGGTTATTTTTCTTTGTTTCTAACGGCTATATTGTTTCAGAATCTATAAATAGAGGAGCCATTCAACAAAGAAAGAAGAGAGAAGATATATATTGAGAATCATTCAGTAAGAAATTCAAAAGAGGGAAAAACAGAGTGTTATTAGAAAAATCTTTTAGCTCAAAGTAGAGAGATTCAAAAGGAGTGAAATCCAAGTGAAAGATTCGTCTACTCCTTCTCATCATTCCACAAAAGCCAGAAGAAAATCCAAGTGCGTTCCAAAGGTCAAATCTGCGGATTTTCAAAAGAGGGAAAAGATTCATCTCAACTCCAAAAGTCTTCAACGGTCAAGAATCTAGCTGAGGCGTGATTCAACACTTCTAGAGGAGTTGAAGAAAGAAGGGAGAAAGCCCAAGCATCTACCATCGGCAAAATTATCAGGCTTTTCTAACCTTATATCATTTTGTACTTAATTTGTATATCTGCTCAAGGGGAGCACTTTATTGTTTAAAACAATCTTTATTATTTGTTTGCTGATTCAATCTGTGGATTGAATTAGTGGAGGTTGGCATACCTCGTTGCAAGCCGGAGTGCTTGTGTTGGGTTAGTTGTGAGCCCTAGAAAAACAACTTGTAGGGTTTTGTGCTGGTAAGCCCGAGTTAAAACCAGCTGGGTTCGTTGTGCACCCGTGAAAACAACAAGTTTGAGTTGTGAGCTTGTAAAACAACTCGGCTGTAATCTAGAGAGATTATAGTGTGGACCCAAGTGAGTCTTGGGAGTGGACGTAGGTGTTGGTTGCACCGAACCACTATAAAAATATCTTGTGTTTGCCGTGCCTAATTGTCTCTTCTCTATCTCTCATATACTTGTGTTTGTGCTTTGCTTATTAGTTAATCCTTTCACTTGCACATCTCATTTTAAATTGCTTAAAAGTCTTAAATTTTTTAAGAACCCAATTCACCCCCCCCCTCTTGGGTTGCCATCTGGGCCAACAGATTCATAATGTCAATTTTATTATTCAAGTAAAAAATTGATTTAAAATTAATCTGGAATGAATTTCAAAGTCAAACAGAAAATTCTCTGATTTTTGATACGTTCTGGAGCCGACTCTAGAGTTTCAGAGTCGACTCCACTCATACACAGAGATGTTTGTTTATCTCGAGTCGACCCCTGTGATTTCTCGAGTCGACCCCCGATTTTGTCGAGCCGACTCCATGACTGTGTGAGTCGACTCCGCTCAGACACCAGAGAGTTATTTTTATGAGCACTTCTCGAGTCGACCCCTTGCTTTTCATAAGTCGACTCCCGACTGTTAGGAGTCGACACCTTATTTTCGTTGAGTCGACCCCTTAACTTTGTGATTGTTTCTATTTTTGGTATCGCGTCTTCGAGCCGACTCGCCTAAAGTTGGAGCCGACTCCAACAAATCTGGGCGTGATTTTTTCTGAATGCCAACTCAGCGCCAATGGTAAGATTTTTCAATAACGACTAGATTTCTTTGTTTCTAACGACTATATTTTTGCAGAATCTATAAATAGAGAGGCCGTTTTCAAATCAAGATAAGAAACACAAATCAAGAGAAAAAAAGAAAGATCTTTTAGAAAAAGAGGAAAAACAGAGCATCATTTGAAAAAATCCGAGATTCAAAAATAGAGTGAGAGAAAAGGAGTGAAATCAAAGGAGACTTCATCTGTGTTCAAGTTCATCAATCCAAGAAAGTTTTAGAAGAAAATCCAAGAGCCATTCAAGATCAAATCAAGAGATTTTCTACATTCAAAAGAAAGGGAGAGAAAGCTCGAATCAACTCCAACATTCAATCCGTGAAGAATCTGAGCTGTGGCCCAATTCCACACTTCAAAGGAGTTGAGGAAAAGAAGAAAAGAAGAAAAGCCTACACTCAAATCAAATCTAAACAGGCCCTTCTAAACCTTGCTTTTATTTTGAAATATCTGCTCTAAAGGAGCTGTTTTGTATTAAACTCATATTTTTATCTTGTTGTTTGCTAATTCAATCAGTGGGTTGAATTAGTGGAGGTAGTGTACCTCGTCACAAGCTAAGGATAGCTTGTGTGTTGGGTTCTGTGCTGGTGAGCCCGTGTAAAACCGGCTGGATTCGTTGTGATCCCGGGTAAAACAACAAGTTTGAGTTGTGAACTTGTAAAACAACTCGACTGTAATCGAGGAGATTATAGTGTGGACCCAAGTGGAGCTTGGGAGTGGACGTAGGTGTTGAATACACCGAACCACTATAAAATCTTTGTGTTTGCCGTGCTTATTTATCTCCTTCTCTTGCTATCGTGCTTTAACTTGAATTAATTGTTTATATCCTCTCATCAATAGTTTAAATTGTCTTAAAAGCTTAATTTTTAAAGAACCCAATTCACCCCCCCCTCCCTCTTGGGTTGCCATCTGGGCCAACAGCTGGCCTACTAGGTCCTAGCAAAACATGTCTCATTGAAGGTCCAGGTGCTGTAGCTCCAACATCAGTTGCTCTTTCATCCAAGTGACTCTTCCTTTTCCAAATTCCATCCTTCTTTACGAACCCCATTCGATGCACTGTTGCTAAACTATAGTAATTGTTGGGAGAGTTAATCCCTGAGGCATGCATATTTTAAAATTTGATAACAATTATCAATGCAAAATTTAAAGATTACATATTAATCTTTCTAACATGCATCAAGATCATATCTTTGCCTTATATTATAAGATCGTTTGATCTAAGTATTGCATATAAATTAAATAATTAAGATCATATCTTAATCTTCAAGATGAGAAGTCATACTACTCATCTTGAAGCCTGCCTTAAGATCTAAGGATCAAATCACTCACCTTAAGAACAGTAGGTAAATCCTTTGTGCTCTGCAGCCGTTCAATCGTCCGGCCTCTAGTATTGTCCACGCGAAGCCCCGAATGATCGATTCCCGGGAGTGCTAGCTCGCGGAAAAATAATTTTGCTGATCTTGAATTCTTCCACTTGAATCTTCCTCCAAGATCCACCAAGCTTTTGCTAACACTAAAATCACACCAGAATTTTCTGTTCTAACTCTTAGAACTATAACACTTGTTTCTAACTGTTTAGAATTTTTTGATCTCTTTTGATCTTGTGTGTTTTATCTGGTGAGGGATGTCCTCTATTTATAGTTTCATATTAGCCAGCCTATTGAATTCTAACATTTAGAATTCCGCTGTTTTTGTGAAAACCAAAGAGACATATTAAATTCACACACTTATCAATGCATGAAGAGTTGTATGGAGTGCTCTTCCAAAGAGGCACATTTTAGCAAAATTTATTTTTCTTGAACTTGGGAATCATTTGAAGAAGACTAAAAGTTATAAATTAAATTCTGCATGAGAATTTAATTTCTCATGAGATGAGATTTTAGTTATCTCATCATGCGAGAAAACCTTTTTCACACATGGGGTTTGGATTTTTGGTTTTAAGCTAATTTGAATTTATTGGATTAAACCAATATAGATCATGGTCCTAGCCCAAATCAAATTTGGCTAATCCTGAATCTATTTAAATCCAAATCAAATCTAATTTCAAATCAATATTTGAAATTGATTAGTCCTTCTAATAGACTTAAACCAAATTGAATCTTATTCACTTGTACTTAATCCAATTGAGATAATTCAATCAATCAAATTGATTAATTAAATCATATACGATTCTCAATCGTTGATCAGCAAATAGATCATCCTAGGAAACTTCTATGCGTGTGACTCTCTAGGTTCGAACCTAAGCCGGTAGCATAGAAATAATTTTCTATACTAATCGATGTGCCCATCTAGCAATGGAACCCGACGTCCGGATAGGTCGAAGAGTTGCCGAGCAAACTCCAAGAACCCTAAGAAACAGTTACCGTATAATTCATCCTCTTGACCACAAATGCTAAGGATGGCTTAAGAGCCTATCAACTCTAAACAGCAAATCCATAAAGTGATTTCAATTTTAGTGATCATGTGACTTTCACATGAAGTGCCTTGGCCAAGGTCTTGCTAAATTGAAACACAAGCATTTCTCCTTTTAACGGAATAGGTCAAATTCCATCTTGATCCACAACTGACTACCACAAGTACTTGACTGCACCCAGTAACCTTTCGTAGCTGGATTAGAAATCCAGGTGGTCCGGCACCTAAGTACAATGAGTTTCTTGTAAGCCACTGGTTGTGATCTTCAGGTCTGAAGGATACTTATACCTATATCTTCTCGGATTAACTCTTGACAGTAGAGTATCCAAAATGAGTCACGTTCGGTGAAATGTACTCCTACACTTTCACCTGTATGTCATACCAGTGTCTCTACACTCCTTGGTTAAGAGGACAACCAACAAATATGATATACAACGTCCTATAATTGATAGTACTATGGCCCTGTCATAGTATATCATTTGGTCGCGAACTCTTTTAAGGACCTTCAAAGATAAATCCTCCTTTATCGTGAAGGAAGATCCTGAGGGCTTCATTACTATTAGGAGTTTTAAGAAGATGTTCTTGTAATGAATAAACTGCCAAATAACTTTTATTAATATATCAATTTATATACAATTTACATCAGCACAATCATCAAATGATTAGCTTTAGGATACAATTCCCAACAGTAATCTGTGTGCCTTAGATTCTTCTTGGGTTCATTATCTGAAATAGCTACACCCTGGCTTTGGAATGCTAATGTCAAGATCATGCCATATGGGAGTGTAGACCTCTTCTTACTTCCTGCCTCGGCCATGTACCAAATTATCATACCCGGAAGGTTAATAGGCTGGCCGGTCACAACAGAGTCCATAGCAAGAATATCTCTTTCCAATACATACTCAAAACGACCAGTTTTGGAAAAGAGTATCCTACCACAAATATTGTGTAACAATCTAAGCTCTAAGGGCAATTGGTTAGCCCTAACCTCTTCAAAATCAACAACATCCCTGCCAAGCATTCTAGATAAAGCTGCTCCTCTGTCACTATGAGCATGGGCAATGGGTCCAGCAAGGAATATCTAATAGTCTACCCAAAATCTCGGAGGTGAGATAAATCCTTGTTCCTCTCACAAAGCTAATCAAACCTCCATCTCCTCTAGATAAATTCAACTAAAAATCTTTGACAAGAGCAGGATAGGTCGGAACATCTAAAGAGCATACATTCTCCCATCCCATATCTTTGATCTGCTTGCCTATGGAGAAGCCCTCATCCTCAAAAAATCCGAAATTCACTTTCCTACCCATTGTAATCACTTTTTCTGCTAATAAATCCACTTATGGTGAAGATGGACCTGGAATGGCACTTGGGCGTGGAGGATGAAGATGAAGAATCTAAGCTGGACGAAGGTTGAGGAGCCAGACGCCTCTCACTCCTTCCTCGTCACCACGGGAGCTCCAAAGATTGACCCCTCGCTTTGGTGCCATTGAATCTTAAGGAATAGTAGATTTGAGGGATTCTTAATTTAGGGAGGCTTGGAGAGAATTTTAGAAGAGATTGGAGATGATTAGGGACGAAAAGATGTCGACTCTGCCCTAATATAGCCAAAATGGGTCCACATGGTGTCGACTCCCGCAAAGTCGGGTGTCGACTCCAAGTCGCTAACCCTGTTAGCGCCCGAACTGGAGTCGGCTCCGCTAAGGCGGGTGTCGGCTCCAAGGTCCCAGACCGAGAGTGACACATATGAGGTGTCGACTCCACTAATTGGGGTGTCGACTCCACTGACAGTTTCAAAAAAAAATAAGAGTTTCAAGGATCCGAAACTTGTCAAAAGAAAATCAATAAATTTTGGATAAAATCTTTGGAATGTAGAGAATCAAATGGTTCAAATATCTAGATAATTATCCTTAGAATCATGAAAGAATTTTCAAAAAATTGATTGAATTCTAGATAGTCAATCTTAAGGGTTTCAAAATCATTCCAAAGGGTTACAAATCCCTAACTCTCCTCTAAGATAATAAAATCTCTCTTCACTCAAGGGTTTTATAAATATGCCAGCTAATTGTTCCTCAGTACAAACATAATCAAGACAAATGTCATTATTAGCTACATATTCTCTAATAAAATGATATCTAATTTCAATGTGCTTAGTTCTTGAATGTTGGATTGGATTTTTTGTTAAGTTTATTGCACTAGTGTTATCACATCTAATAGGAGTTTTTTCAAGTGTTATGCCATAATCTTCAAGTTGTCGCTTAATCCAAAGGATTTGAGCATAGCAACTTCCAGCTGCAACATATTCAACCTCAGCAGTAGATAATGCAACCGAATTTGCTTTTTGCTAAACCAAGAGATTAAGTTACTTCTTAAAAATTGACATGCACCACTTGTACTCTTTCTATCTAATTTACATCCAGCATAGTCAGAATCAGAATAAGTAATTAAATTTAGTGTTGAGTCTCTAGAATACCATAATCCTATATTTTTAGTTCCATTTAAATATCTAAGTATTCTGTTTACAGCAATTAAGTGAGATTCTTTTGGTTCTGACTGAAATCTAGCACATAGACAAAGAGCAAACATAATATTTGGTCTACTTGCTATTAAGTAAAGTAGAGATCCAATCATACCCCTATAATGCTTTTGATCAACTTTCTTACCATCTTCATCTTTATCCAATTTGCATGAAGGGCTCATAGGTGTTCCAAGGGGTTTGATTGATTCCATTCCAAACTTCTTGAGAATTTTCTTTGTGTACTTTGTTTGGTTGATGAAAATTTCCTCTTTACTTTGTTTGATTTGAAGTCCTAGGAAGAAATTGAGCTCTTCCATCATGCTCATCTCGAATTCATCCTGCATTAACATAGCAAATTCTTGACACAAAAGATTGTTAGTAGCACCGAATAATATCATCTACATATATTTGTACTACTAATAGATCTTTGTCTTTTCTTTTCAAAAATAAGGTTTTATCAACATTTCCTCTAGAAAAATCATTTTCAATTAGAAATTTGTTTAACCTATCATACCAAGCTCTAGGTGCTTGTTTTAAATCATAAAGTGCTTTGTGTAGTTTAAAAACATGATTTGGAAATTCATGATCTTCAAAACCTGGTGGTTGTTCTACAAAAACTTTCTCATTTATAAATCCATTTAAAAATGCACTTTTAACATCCATTTGAAATAAATTAATGTTCATATGACATGCAAATGCAAGTAATAGTCTAATTGCTTCTAATCTAGCTACAGTGCAAAAGTTTCATCAAAATCAATTCCTTCTTCTTGATTATATCCTTTTGCAACTAATCCAGCTTTATTTCTAATTACTATGCCATTTTTATCTAATTTATTTCTAAATACCCATTTAGATCGTATAACAGAATGACCTTTAGGTCTATCAACTAAGGACCATACATTATTCCTAGTAAATTGATTTAATTCCTCTTGCATAGCTAACATCCAATTACTATCTTTTTCGGCTTCTTCGATAGTTTTAGGTTCAATTTGAGATACAAATGCAAGATGATTATTGATATTTCTCATTGATGATCTAGTTCTTACTCCTTGAGATGGATCACCTATAATCAATTCTTTTGGATGACCATAGGCATATCTCCAATCTCTAGGAAGATCTACCTCATTATGATTAGTATCAATAACATCAACCCTAGGAGAATCATCATCTTTAGCTTCTTGTTCATGGTCTGAAGATACATTTATATTTAATTTTTTAATATCTCTTTCTAGCAAATTTGTATCTTTCTCATCATCAATCTTTTCTGAACTTGAAGCTAAAGATTCATCAAAAACTACATGAATAGATTCTTCTACTATTAAGTTTCTCTTGTTAAATACTCTATAGGCTTTACTAGATGTTGAATATCCTAAAATATGCCTTCATCAGATTTTGCATCAAACTTCCAAGATTGTCTTTACCATTATTATGAATGAAACATTTACAACCGAATGCATGAAAATAACAAATGTTTAGTTTCCTATTATGCCATAATTCATAGGGAGTCTTTTTAAGGATTTGTCTAATTAAAGCTCTATTTAAGATGTAACATGCTGTGTTTATAGCTTCCACCAAGAAGTACTTTGGGAGTTGGTTTTCATATAGCATGGTACATGGCCATGTCTTCTAAAGTCCCATTCTTTCTTTCTACGACTCCATTTTGTTGTGGTGTTCTAGGTGCAGAAAAATTATGATGAATGCCATTTTTAATACAGAAATTTTCAAATTGATGATTTTTAAATTATGTGCCATGATCACTTCTAAGAGACACTATGGTAGTGTTTTTCTCATTTGTGACTTACTTAAAGAATTTCAAAAATATCGAGAGAGTCTCATCCTTGTGAGCCAAAAACAATATCCAAGTGAATCTAGAATAATCATCTACTATCACAAGACCATATTTCTTTCCTCCTATACTTGTGGTTCTAGTAGGTCCAAAAAGATCCATGTGAAGTAGCTCTAATGGCCTAGAAGTGGAAACAATATTCTTAGATTTAAAAGAAATTCTAGCCTATTTTCCAAATTGACATGCATCACATATTCTGTTATTTTTAAAATCTAGTTTTGGAAGTCCTTTAACTAAATCCATTCTAATTAAAAATTGTGTGCTTGCATGACCTAATCTACGATGCCATAACCATCCAATCTCATTCACATTAGCATTATCAGCAACTAAGCAATGATTACTAGTAGACAAATTGTCTAAATCAATTAAGTATACATTGTCATTTCTATATCCAATAAATACAATGCTATTGTTAATGGATTAGAAACAGTGCAGATAGAAGCTTCAAATGAAACTTTGAAACCTTTATCACATAATTGGCTAATGCTAATTAAATTATGCTTTAAACCATCAACAAATAAAACATTCTCAATAAAGGTGGATGGAGTTATTTGAATTTTATCAAGGCCCATAATTTGACCTTTGCCATTGTCTCCAAAAGTAACAACTCCTCCTCTTTTATCTTCAAGGGTGATGAATTGATCTTTGTCACCCGTTATGTGCCTTGAGCAGCCATTATCAAGATACCACTTTCATTTTGATCCTTTGGCCGCAAGACACTCCTGTAAGATGATCAAACTATCTGTTTAGGTACCCAAGCTTTCTTGGGTCCTTCATGGTTAGTCGCAATAAAAATTATTTTTTTGGAACCCATATTTTCTTGCCTTTAATATTTATATTCTTATTGGTTTTTCTAAAATTGCATTCATAAGCTTTATGTCCTTTCTTGTTACAGCAATAACATGAAACATCATTTTTAACTTGTTCCTTTATAAAGAAATTTTTAACAAACTTTTGTTTCATGTTAGGCCTATAACCTAATCCAGCTTTATCAAATACGCTCTTTGATTACTTAATAGCAAATTCAATTTTCAGAACTATATGTAAATTTATCAATAATATTTTATATTTATCAATTTCTTTCTTTAAACTAACATTTTTATTGGAAATTGATTCTTTTTCTTTTATCAAATTTTTATTTTCAGATTTCAGTTTTTTAACTTCATGAGTTAGTTTATCCTTTTCTTTGACAAGATTTAGATCTTTATTTTTCAAAGATTTGTTTTTAATTCTCAAACTTTTGAAATCATTGACAAGTTCATTGAAAGCATCATATAACTCATTAAAAGTGAAATCATCACAAGGGGTCTCAGAACTTACCTCGTTGTCGTTTGCCATAAAGCAAATGTTTGCAACTTCCTTTTGTTCCTCCTCGGAAGAGGATTCTTCGCTATCACTCCATGTTGCCACATATGCCTTCTTCTTTTTCTTGTAACCCTTCTTTAATTGAGGACACTCATATCTGAAATGCCCCGGCTTCTTACACTCATAACATGTTAAGGGTTCTTTTTCTTTTTCTTTGTCCTTCTCTTTCTTCTTTTCTCCTTCCATTTTTGTTCCATATCTTTTCTTATGAAGGGTCTCCTTCTTTGCATAAATTTCTTAAATTTCCTAGCAAGGAGAGCTGTTTCATCATCATCATTCTCACTGCTACTTTCCTCAATTTCTACAGCCTTAAGAGCTATGGTTCTCTTCTTTTTAACCTCTTCCTCTTGATATTGTTTCATTGTTAGTTCATGGGTCATCAACGATCCAAGTAACTCCTCGAAAGGTAGAGCATTAAATCTTTAGCTTCTTGGATTACAATCACCTTGTCTTCCCATGATCTTGGAAGAGACCTAAGAATTTTGCGCACCAATTCAGAGTTAGTATAGATCTTGCCAAGACTCTTCAAGCCATTCACAATATCAGTGAATCTAGTGTACATGCATGTGATAGTTTCATTTTGTTCCATGCTAAACAATTCATATTTATGCACTAAGATATTAATTTTAGACTATTTAACTTGATTAGTACCCTCATGGGTAACTTCTAATCTATCCCAAATTTTTTTGTGGAAATACAAGTAGAGATGCGATTAAACTCATTAGCATCTAAAGAACAGTACAAAACATTCATGGCTTTAGCATTGAGCTGAGCCAACCTATCGTTCATCCCATTTTGTTTCCGGCTTAGGAATCACCATGTTATCTACTTTTATTGTGGGTGTATGAGGACCATTTACTATGATGCCCTATAGTTCATAGTCAAGTGCTTGAATAAAAATATTCATTCTAGCTTTCCTATATCCATAATTTGTGCCATTAAATAAAGGAGGTCTATTTGTGGATTGACCTTCAGCAAATGAAGATCCAGCTTGAGCTACCATTTGGATCTTTGACTCTTGATCGTTAGATCAAACTAAAAATGAGCACTAGCTTTGATACCAATTGTTGGCCCAGATGGCAACCCAAGAGGGGGGGCAAATTGGGTTATTTAAAATTTTTAACTCTTTAAAAATATTTAAGTTGATATGGAGGTGCTTAAGTGAACTAAATTAATTAAAGCTAAGCACAAATGAGATTGATAGAGAGAGAGAGAGATAATATGCACGGCAAACACAAAGATTTTATAGCAGTTCGGTGTATCCAACACCTACGTCCACTCCCAAGCAACACTTGGGTCCACACTATAATCCCACCGATTACAGTCGAGTTATTTTACAAGCTCACAACTCTAACTTGTTGTTTTACCCGGGATCACAACGAACCCAGCTGTTTTTTTTGGGCTCACCAGCACAAAATCTTAACCATAAGCTAACCTTAGCTTATCCCGATGTATACTACATTCACTAATTCAATCCCCTGATTGTATTGGCAACAACAATTTGAAAATAGAGTTTACAATACAAATAGCTCCTTAAATGAGCAAATATTCAATTTAAATAGACAAGGGTAGAAAAGCCTGTTTGAAGCGATTTGAATGCAAGCTTTTATTCTTTTCCTCTTCTTCTTGAATGGTTGAATAAATCTCCAGCTCTGATTATTCACAAAAGGTTGTTGTAGAGAAGTTGAGAAAAAAATAGGGCTTTGAGCTTCTTCTTTCTTTCTTTGTGAATCCTCCGAAAATAATCTTTGAAAGCTTTGGATTTCTTATGAATCTCTCTCTTAAAATTAGACGTGGATTCGAAGATTTCTCTTTGAAAATTTCTCTCTCTTTTTCTCTTGATTTTTTCGATTTTTCTTCTCTCTCTTTTTTTTTTTCAAACGGACGGTTCCCCTTTTTATAGATCTCTTAATCCAAGTTTAGGTGAGAAAAATAGCAGTTACAGAGTAGTTGGATTGCTTCTACACATAAAGAAAAATAGCCGTTAGGGATTAGGTGAAAAAATATTATCGTTAGAGTCCGTTCTGACATTTGAAAATTCGTTCCTCACATGTTAAAGTCGGCTCCAACTTTGTAGGTGTCGGCTCCAACTCGGGTTTCCAAAAATAGTAAACAAAAAATTAGTTGGGGAGTCGGCTCCGAAAAAGTGATGTGTCGGCTCGCCGCATATAGGTGTCGGCTCCCGAAACTGAGGGTGTCGACTCCACCGATGTCCAAAAAATACGCTCTCTGTTCTCAGGTTAGAGTCGGCTCCAGAAATCCTAGGTGTCGGCTCTCGAACTTCAGGTGTCGGCTTCCGAACTCAAGGTGTTGGCTCCAAAAATTGACGCATAAAGCACTTCTCTGTATCTCATGTTAGAGTCGGCTTCAGAGTTTCAGGTGTCGACTCCAAACCGTATCGAAAACTTAGAAATATTCTGATACTCTCTAGTGTCGGCTCCAAACACAGTAGGTGTCGACTCCAAGGTTTAAACTTAAATATTTTCCATTTAAAACTTAATTCTAAACTGATTTTGTGTGCCATTTGAATAATTAAACATTCTTAATGCCTGAAACACTTCTCAAATTTGTCAGAAACATAATGAATATACTCATGTCTTTTGTTAATCATCAAAATCAATAATTGGGTCAATAATTATATTAATATAAAAAATAATATCAAGTATCTTTTTTTATGTGGATGAAGGGCATTTAGGTTTTTCAAATCTTGAGTCAAGATCATTGCCTACAGGTGATCTTGGATTCTCAACCTTAAGGATAGATATAGAATTAGTTGGTTAGATGGTGATTCTATAGATAAGGTGATCTAGGATTATTATTACATAGAATTATTGAGATGCAATGAAATATGGTGATCCCATCACTTTACTCTAATCACTGATGATCTTGGACAGATCATCTAATACCAAACATCACTTAAAAAGAATGATGGATCATCATGGACATTTATATATTAGTTTTATGTTTAAATTTCTTCTATTGAGTTCTAACAGGATCTGAATAAGGTTAAGACTAATGTCAAAGCAAGCAGTCCAAGCAATTATAAAATGTTTTAACAATGGTAAGTTAAGGAGAGAAAAAACTCACATAATATCAATGGAGATTATAAAAGAAAGGATGCGGGGTAACTTAGAATAATATTAAATAGGGTTCCAAATGTTAATTTTTAAACAATTATGATCCAAAAGGTCAATCTCAACTAGATAATAAAAATGCTTGATAATTATAATTATAAAATAAATAAGAAGAGATTGTGTGTGTGTGTGTGTGAGAGAGAGAGAGAGAGAGAGAGGACATTGGTAAATAAGTATTAGAGACTTAAAAAGATATTCAATTATACAAGGTAAACGAAAAATAATTCAACCTTGTTTCATCCAAGAACTTCTAAGATGTCAACTTATCTCCCAACTGTAAAGTAAAGAATCAAGTGATTTAAGCATGCAAATTTTGATGTTACCATATCCCCCGCAACAATCATTGGCACTTAAATGCATACCTATCACAAGAAAACATAATAATATAAAATAATGTTTTCACTCAGAAATCTTAATTGCTACTAGGACTAAATTGAATTTGGCAAGGTTTTGGAAAAAAAAAAAAAGATGATGATTATACTAATGGGGCATTTATTATAATGTTATTCAGTTAGGATCGTTGGTGATCTAAATGAAAGTAATAAAATCATCATATTTAATGGTATCTTTGTGATCCTATGCGGCAATGATCCTAAATTATCACCATCTTTAGAATTATCGGCCATCCCAGTGATTCTAAACTCATCCAAGATCACTTCAAAACAATGACCTTATGTTGAAATTTAGGAACCATATTTAATATTATAAAATGATACTATAATAATACATTATAATATAATAAATCATAATATAATAATAACTCCAATGCAATATAATTTAATATTATAATAAAATACAGTAATAAATATTATAAATTGATCTATATATAATAATAATAATATATAATAATGATATTGTAATATTATAGTTGCAAAATATACTAGGAATAGTTTTAGTATTAAATAATTAATGATCTTGAATTTCCATAAAATACTAAATTAGTTAATCTTGGATATTCAGAATTTTTAATAACTTAGTCATGACGTGCTAGATATGATGATCTTACTAGGCTTTTGCTATACTACATCATAAACTTTTTTTTATTTTTTTCTTGTATTTATTTATTTTTTGATTATTTAATTTACTTTTAATATATTGGATTTAGGGACGCGCAATTGTTTGTTTATTTTTTTTTTGTTACAGACAGACGATCACACCACTCTGGCGCGAGTCAAGCCCGAAACATCTGAGTATAAAATTTGCTGTAATAAGACAGGACAAGGGATCCCAATATGCCAAATCCACCGGCCAGGGTTGCGGGCGACAGAAGAAGCAACGTAATCAGCCGCAGCATTGGCTTCCCGATATATATGCTGAATCTGAAAAGCACTAGTAGACTGTAGAGTGACTAAAATGTCTCTAATCAGGGGATTAAGGCAAGAATAGGAGTCCTCTCCAGCGTAATCCATCTGATAATCGTGAGTGAGTCACCCTCAATAATCAGCCAACGATAGCCCAAGTGTCAAACAGCATGTGTGATACCAGCCCATGCCGCCTGTAGCTCAGCCATGGGAATCAAAATGTCGATAGAGCTGTGACCGCCAGCTGCTAGTAACTGCCCATTCGACCCACGGATGACAAACCAAGATCCAGCAGTACGATCAGAGACAGAGCCATCAAAGTTCACTTTGACATAACCCGGAGGTGGGGACACCCAAGAGATGAAAACCGTGGTCTGGTTCATTGCCAAAGTAGCAGGGGAGTCCCAGTGGCCAGGTCCGTCAGTATGAACACCAAGATAATAGCGAGTGTACTCCTTTGCATGAGAGAGAGCACGACGGATGATCGCCTGAGGTGAGGCCGTCTCCTCAGCAAAACAATCTTATTCCTTGTCAACCAAATATGGTAAGCCACGTAGGCAGATAAAACACCCTAAGAATAAGATCCATACTGAGAAGGTGATCGAAGAGCATTCAGAAAGGAGAGCCGGATTGGTCCATCCTCCAGCGACCATGGGGTAAAATGGATCATCTGCCATATCTGAGATGCACGAGAACATAAGAATAGAACATGGTCAACAGATTCATCCTGCATCCCACATATCGGACAGAGAGGTAATATCGAGAGGCCCCGACCAGCCAGAAGAGAACAAGTAGGTAAGCGATCCCACTTAATCTTCCACAAGAAAAGCTGAATCCTTGGGTGAACAGGCAATTTCCATATCCAAGCAACATCTCTAAGTCCTGAGGCCTGAGAACGGAGGCGGGCCACCAAATCTCTGGTAGGAGCACAAGGAAGACAGGATCGGCGCCACAGCCTGAGATCCGGCCCTTCAGAAATAGGAAGAGGCATGATCAGAATCCGATGAGCAAGCTCAGCCCCAAATAATCGAAGAACCAATGGAGTATTCCAAGCAGCACTCTCCTGGCTGATCAGAGAAGAAACATACAATGTGGGATTTACTTCAGAGCTTATAAAAGTCGGCCATCGAGATAAGGGAAGATCAGCTATCCAAGAGTCCTGAATGACATCAACTGACATCCCATCCCCGATCATCTAATGAATATCAGTCATGACTGTAGGGGTGGCCCGGCAGATGGCACGCCATAAGCAGGAACATCCACGAGGGATACTAACTTCCAAACCCGAAGTCCACCCACCATATCTACCACGCATGACTGTACTCCAAAACAGTGAGGTCCAACAGGAATCTGGAAGCATGCCTTGCAATGATAGCCTCATGATGGAGCACCAGGGACTGAATCCCCAACCCACCCTCACTCATCGGCAAACAGACCATGTCCCAGGCCAATAAATGAATACCATGACCTCCCTGCATAGATGCCCACAAAAAATCCCGAATACGTCTCTCTAGCCGACGAAGGAAGATAGTCGGGATCAGAGCATTGGATAACAGATAGATAGGGAGCGATATGAGGATAGCACGGATCAAAGTGATACGCCCCATCATAGAAAGGCCCGACACCTGCCACCGGTCCATCCGAGCAGAGATCCGACGATCAAGGTCCCCAAAGTCCTGCTGCGTGGGCTGGCGTCCCGTAAGAGGGGTTCCGAGGTAGGTCAGACGATCTGAGACAGTCGAAATCCCTAACAAATGGGAAATAGCGGCACGACAGCGGGGAGAGACCGATGGACTGAAATAGAGAATAGATTTCTGTAAGTTGATCCGTTGGCCCGATGCCCGGCAATAAGCCTGAATGATAGCAGAACAAATGGTTGCATTCTGAACAGAAGCTGGGCTAAGCAGGATGCAGTCATCAGCGAAGAGAAGGTGGGTTAGAGGAGGTCCATGAGGCCCAGGCATATAAGGTTGTAATAGAGATGCTCCAACCGCCTGATTAAGAGCACGAGACAGGTCGTCGGCGCACAAAACAAACAGAAATGGAGAGAGAGGGCATCCCTGTCGAAGTCCAACAGCAGAGGGAAAAAACTCAGTCGGACTGCCATTAATGATAATAGAAAAGGTGGGCCCTTGGACACAAGCCATAATCCACTCAATGAAATGATCATCAAAACCAAATGCCTGTAACGTCTGACGCAGAAATATCCAACTCATCCTGTCGTAAACTCTCTCCATATCAAGCTAGACAGCCATGAGAGACTGTCGACAAGAGGCGCGCTGGAGGTCATGCATAAACTCCTGGGCAATGAGAGCATTATCTAAAATACTGCGGCCATGGATAAAGGCACCCTGCTCCAGAGAGATAAGCCTAGGAATCACCCCCTGCAATCGAGTAATAAGAATACGGGCGCAGACTTTGTATAGAGTGGTACATAAACTAATCGCCTATAATGTTGAGGAAGCAGAGCATTAGCTTTTTTAGGAACCAGGACAAGAAATGTCCTCTGCCAATCCGGAGGAATATGTCTGGAAGAGAAAACAGACTGAATAGCCGAGGTAACATCCTGCCCTACAATATTCCAGTAGAAGCGGAAGAAAAAGGCGGAAAACCATCTGGGCCCGGAGCTTTATTAGGTCCCAGAGCCCAAACTACATTATGAATCTCCTCCACCAAGACCTCCCGAATCAAGCTAGCATTCTCGCTATCTGAAACTCTAACATCCTGAGTACCAGTGATAATGGGAGAGTCAGAGCCAGAGACCTCCGACCAGCGAGACTGAAAGAAATGAAAAACCTGCTTACTAATAGCCCCCTCATCCTCCAGCATAGTACCCTCTGCATCACTAATACGCCTGATTCGGTTGGCCGCACGCCTGGCAACAGTGGCCTGATGAAAGAACCTGGTGTTGTGATCACCTTCCTTTAACCACTGAATCCGAGACCGCTGACACCAATAAATCTCCTGCTGCCAAAGCAACGAATGATGCATAGCCAAGTTCTTCCTAAGAGCATGAAGATCACTCTTTGATAGCTGACCCTCCTCATCCTCCTTAGCCTGAAGAGTAGAGATAACAACTTCCACAGCCTGGACATTCTGCATTAGATTCCCCACCTCTCTTCTCTGCCACCATAATAGTCTGCGCTTAGCAAGCTCTAAACGGCGGGAGAGACGATAAGTAGAATTCCCTCTTACTGGCATATGCCACACCTACTTAATCAAGGACCTGGTTGAAGAATAATGCATCCAAAACTGCTCGAACCGAAAGGGCCCCTTCCTATAAGATGACCGCTCAGTAGAGATGAGAAGGGGACAATAGTCCGATGCAATCCGCGGGAGGTGGGTATTAGTAGCACAGGCAAAGGACTGCATCCAAGATGAAGAAGCCAAAGCCCGATCCAATCTCTCCGACACCCGAGCAGACCCGCTTCGGTTGTTACACCAGGTAAACTGCGGCCCAGAAAATCCCAAATCAATAAGACCCCAGAGGAGATAAATGAACGAAACTCCAAGGAATTGGAGATTCTGCAAATCGGCGTCCCCCCCCGCTTCTCGGAAGCATCCAAAATACAATTGAAATCACCAGCAATAAGAGTCGAAAAACCCTGGGCTAATAAAGTGAGAATCTCTGACCAGAGGCCGCGTCGCTGACGAAAATCAGTGCTGGCATAGACTCCTAGAAGCAGCCAAGGCGGAGAAGACCCCTCAGAGATGACCAGGCCTACTTGATGATGACTATGATGAAAAGAATCAACACGGATGGTAGGGTTCCGCCATAGAGCCATAATGCCCCCAGATAGCCCATTAGCTTCCACAGCATAGGAAGACCAGTCATGGGAGACTCGCCGTCGGAAACGTTGAAGGCTAAGGCCCGACAACCGAGTCTCCAACAAAATACAAATATCAAAATGATGAATCTGCAAGAGCCTACCAAAGGAGGATCGAAATGATGGTTTCAATGCTCCTCGGACATTCCATATAATAATCTTCATAGTTAAGAAGCAAAGATGCCTCAAATCCCATCCTGAGCTCCCGTCATAACCAAATCTGAAAGGTCTACCGAGTCAGGACACAGCAACTGGAGATCCTGATCCGACATCTGACCGAGGTCCAGATCATTGGAACCTGGTTGCAGAACTGACTCCATGGGAACTTCTTCATACAACTCCTTAGTAGGGGATCCATCTACCCGAGAGACAGAAGGGGAGTCAGATATAGCAGCTTTCAGAGTTGTGAAGGCAACCTCATGAGCATCCATGGCTCCTTTCTGATAGCAGGGGGGCAGGGTCATCCTATCAGGAGAACCGATTGTCACCCCAGTGCTTTTAGGTATAGCCACCTTTCCTTTCCCCTTACGTTTCTCGGATTTAGAGATTGACCTTGGCGCCGGGCAATCATCTGGTCTGGCCCTTTTAAGGGGACCAGGAAAAGCATCCCGACTGCCCTAAAGAGTACTAGTGGCCAAACTCGACCCGAGGGAGACAAAAGGGTTCTTGTTCACCAGAGAATTAGACATATCAGTCACTGGGGACCCCTCCTTAACTGTCTCCAAAAAGTCCTTTGAATTTCCTTTAAGCCGGCACATGAGTCAATCTCCAGCAAAGCCCTATTATTTTCTTTGAAACCAGCACATAGGTCAGCTCCCGGCACAGTCGCTGATCCTGAACTTTCAGAGAACTTAGGAGGCAGGGGATTGATCAGGCCATGCCCTGGGGATCCCTGCTGCTCAGCCTCCTTCAGACCCAGCTTAGAGGCATTGATCCCGGAACAAGGGACCACTCCCAGCACGCCCTTGTTGTTTGAACTTCCCTGCTTCAGTTCACTCACAGCACGCACTGGAGCAGAGTCTGGGATCAAAACTACCTTAGAAGATGAATGGACCCTCCGGCGAGCAACCTTCACTGGAGAAGACCAACCCTCTGCAGCTTCAGCATCCGATCGACGCCCCCCTTGACTCTGCTGTGCCGGAACAGAACTGCTAGAAGCCCCCTGCGCCGTCAAGTGAGGCTTCCTCTTCTCCTCCCGAAGGGAATCAGAGTCAATCTTCCGTTGACGAATTGCAGCAATCCAGGGGCCATAGATCGATCTGGACGCAGCTTCCTCATCCACGGTCCCAGACGACAGGGAACAAGGGCCGCTCAAGTGAATAGAGCCACAGAGAGAACAGATCCCCTCCAGGCTCTCATACGCAAACTGCTGCCAGAAAGTATGGTGAATTCCTTGAATTCGCGTCCCCGGCCGGAGAGAACGACGGAGATCAATCCGTACACAGGCCCAAGCGAAACCCCCTTTGTTCTTCGCCAAAGTGGGAGCATCCGCACAGATGAAACACCCCACTGTCTCCAAAATTGCCCTGATGAACTCCTTCCAAAACTCCATTGGCAAGTTTGGCAATCGCACCCACACCAGAGCCGAAGGAATGGCGTCCTCCACTGGGATGAATTCCGGCCTCCATGGTTCCATCCCGATAACTTGGCCATTAACAGTCCAAGGCCGATTTAACACCAAGGAGCAGGCATTCGGATCTGCGAACCGAAAAATATGGCATATGAATGCCAAACTGATAGGGACGATGTCCCCCTGAACACCAGCGCGCCTGAACTCTCGGAGGAAAGCTTCGGCCGAAACCCACCACTGGAAAGACCGAACGAGAACGGCCCTTGACTGCCATCCATCTATCTCAATCTCTAATTCCGCCACAGGGAAACCAACTACTTTTGGAAAGGAGGCCTCCAGCCTTGCCACCACAGCCGGCGACGGAGCCGGAGAAACCCATTGGAAGCCGGACGCCATCCCCTTCCTTCCGGAAGCCCAACCGCTGGCTACCCCATCAAACGCCATGGATGGCCAGGGGAGCAGAGAAGAAAAAACCCGAAGAAAGCTCAGACGGAGACACGAGCGATCGCCAGAGATCGGAGGAGAAGAAGACTCAAGCACGAATCTTAAAGCCCTTCTAACAGAGAGAACCAGAGAGAGACGCGCACGATCCTCAAAGCACTACCGTGAAACGGTGTTGAAGGATTGCGCAATTGTTTGTTTTAATATGACATATATGACTGGTGTGCATAATTAAGCCTAAGCCAAAGGGCATTTACAACGAGGCATGGTCATGGGAATATGGATCTAGTGTCTTCGTTAGGAGCTTCTATTTGCACCGTCTAAATTGCTTAGTACATTCTCCACTTAACAAAAAAAAAAACATTTTACCCCTAAAAAACTTGACCAAAATACCCTTGAATTACTCTCTGCACTCCCCTAACCAAAACACACCCCCTCCCACCCCTCCCCCCCTCCCCTCCCACGTTCATGTGAAAAAAAATTTGCTCAATACATTTCGACCTTTTTTTGAAGAGATTTTAACCTTCAATTGAATAATGGACAAGTAACTAGCGATTTGGGAAGGTTTTACGGACGCAAAGGTTCATTTTTTAACTTGTTTCGAAGCTTTTTTTTCATGGTTCATGATTTGTTTGGCCACACAGGGCCGAACAGAGGTGTGTGGCCGAACAGAGGCCTTTGTTTGGCTTTGGTTGGTTGAACAAAGGCCCTATGTTCGGCCGAAATGGGCTGAATAGGGGCCCTTTGTTCGACCCATCCTAGCCGAATAGTGGGCTCATGTTCGGCCACACAGGGCCGAATAGAAGGCCTCTGTTTGGCCCTATGTAACTGAACATATGTGATTTGTTCGTCTGGGATGGGCCGAACAGGGGGTTGAGGTTTAGTGTTTAGGGTATTAATTTAGGGTTAGGGTTTAAATTAATTTTTTGACCATGTAGGATGATTTTTTTGACCATGTCAGGGTGTGTCGATGTGTGCCGATGTGTGTCGGCCATGTCGGAGCATGCGGTTTGGCCCATGTCGGGGCGTGCCATGCCTGTGCCGAGGCATGCCATGCCAGGGCGTGCCGTGCCAGGGCATATAAGCCAATAATATATATTGACGAGATCGCTTATGCTTTATCATATTTCGAGAATTGTTCACCATCTGATCGGTGGATGACTATGCCGCATTAAAAGTGCATTAAATTTTGATGCTGGCACAAAAACATTAATTTAAATGAACTTTTATTAAAATTTCAATGTATTTTACAAAAAAGATGTTAAAAGCTATAAAATTACATAAGATACACCATCAATCCCTATCTCGCCGTCGTCGACGCCTGTACTGCTATGGCGATGCATGACTAGGGCTAGGTGCATGAGTAGGGCTAGGCTCAACTATAGAGATATGTTGACTCTGCAACACCAGTGTCATCTGCCCAATAACGTCGTACAGGTAGGTCCCCTGCGACACAGCCTCCTTTCGATCCATATGAAGAATGCTGGTGCCAATGCTAATGGCATCTACAATACGCCGCCCTTGCACGTTAGCATCAACATTATTGGGATGTGATCGATAATAGATACTGGATTGGCTCTCTGGGGGTGAACAACCATGTGCGTGATACGAGAATACTAATCTATATATCCTGGTATGCAATCTGATGGTCGGGTCACCAAATGGATACTGCTCGCTCGGTTCAGCAGGATTCTCCCATCTCTCCCACATCTAATCATAAAAGACGTATCGGATGCGGTATGATGCTGCTGTCAATCCTCTGCTGACTCGCATAAGGGATAATGGCGTGTAGGGGATTGTCTATATCCTGTCGAACTATCGTAGAACCCTTTCAGGATGATAGGGTTCTACAACATCCATGCACTTCAGACATCCGCTAAAGAATGCAATATCTAGGAATGGACGATCCTTCCGAATATGACGATGGGGATCCTAAACTACCTGCAACAGATAAATCCTAATTAGTTTTATAATATATAGCAAATCATAGAAATATATAAGTGTATGGTCCTATGGTACATACCTTATCAGCCCTCAAAACGTCCAATAGCTTGCGTAGAATCACTAAATGGTCCATCATGGTATGTGATGGACTGTTGGGAATCCACGGTGCACGCGGGGCCTGGCATCAGTATAATCAAGGGATGTGTGAGGAGTGAGATATGGGAAATGCTCATAAATCCATGCTTAGAGCAATGTCATATATCCATTAATCTGTCTAACGTATGCCCTACATGCAATCCCCAACTACCGATATAAATGAGCCAAGGCACCATCACCCCAGGCATACGTGCTCACCCTATCCAAATCCCGAATTAAAGAAAGATAAGCTATAGTTACCCTCATCCCGCTTTTATCAACAAAGAGTGTGCACCCTAACAAAAATAACAATACCCTCGCGCTGCACACTCTATCCTATGCTGTTTATCTCTATCAGATACAGCATAAAAATGACTCTTCAGCCACTCTAACCTCACGGATTGACTGCATACTAATAGCACCTCCTAACGCGCGTCTACCTGTGACACACCTAACAGCTCCACTAGTAGGTCCTTAGCATCCCAATTACTTTTCCTATCACATGATAGTGACACCGAGGCACCCATGACATTAATCCCTAATATGGCGGCAACATCATCCAACGTGATTGTCATCTTGCTAAAGGAAAGATGGAAGGTATTCATCTCGGGCTGCCATATCTCTACGAAGTCCGAGATAAGAATCTTATCGGCGAGCCGATAAGAGCAGTGCACTAGTTCAACCATGCCCAACTGCTGAATTATTTCTCTGAACCTCCTATTTGATTGCTCTGATGTCCACCACTGTCTCTCACCTACCTTGGCAGCATGGTTCATGCACTTTAGTGGGCCATTTCTATAAAATATAAATGGATAATATAATATTTATATAACAACTTGTAATAAAACATTAAAAAATATAGTAGAATAATAAACAAACAATACCTGTTACCTCCAAATGGAGGCTGCTATATATGTTTGAAACTACTAAGAACAGACTCATCCTTTGGACCACCTGGACATGGCCCATTCGCTTCATCTTCAACATCAATAGCTGAGATATCTCGTCTACTGTCTTAGTTGGGGGCGATGGTGTAACAGGAACCTCAGGCTCAGCATACCTGCCATGACGTCTTCTGGCTGACGCTATGGGTCTAACTCAGTGAGGAACCAACATTCATATCTGAAACATGGCATTAATCAACATTAATATGTAAGATTAAAATATGTCCAAATTTTTTCTCAAAAAACTAAACTATACCATTTATACATGTATTTTTATTAAAATAATAAATAAGTTATATATATAATATTACAAAATAATCAATTTATTATATATGAATTTACTAAATATCAAAATTTTAATATATAAATATTTACTAAATAATCAATTTATTTATATAAAATACTAAACATTAAATTATTTATATAAAATATTTACTAAATATTAAATTTATTTATATATAATGTTGCTAAATATTAAATTTATTTATATATAAATATCTACTAAATAATCAATTTATTTATATATAAATTTTACTAAATATCAAATATTTATATATAAATATTTACTAAATAATTAATTAATTTATATATAAATATTTACTAAATAATCAATTTATTAATATAAAAATATTTACTAAATATCAAATTTTTATATATAAATATTTACTAAATAATAAATTATTTATATATAATTATTTACTAAATAATGAATTTATTAATATATAAATATTTACTAAATATCATTTTTTTAAAAAACTACTTATAATAAATTAAAAAAATTTAAAATCTTCTGTTTGGCCACATAGGGTTGAACAGGAACAAGCATGTGCCTCAGAAATGGTATCAGAGCCTTGTTTGGCTAATTTCCTCTCTTCCTCAGTCAAAGCCGAGTCCGGCTACCCTGTCAAGGCCAACTTGGGCCAACCTCATGTAATCTCTCAGTTGTAAGCTTTCAAGCTTTTAAGTTGTAAGTCTCTCCAGACTTAAGAAATCCAGTACCAGTTGTTCATTTCTGTGCAAGATTTAAACTTGTTTTCATCAGTATTTCAGCTGCTTTATTTTATGCTTATGTGCAAAAATTCTCTTTTCCGGGGAGAAGGGCATGGGTAGCAGTCTATCAGTCTAGCTCTCCTTTTTATGCATACATTTCTTTTTATTTCATGCAAGCATTATATTATTTTCAGTATGCTTTTCCTTTTCCTTAAATCAGAAGCATCACGCCTCCTGAGCGGACATATGCAAATATGTCTATGACCCACGGGAGTAATGAGCCCCTGGCCGGACGTGAGCTTTCAGATCTAAGAAGAAAACTATTTTTATAGTTTTAAATTATGCTATTTAATTTTTGCACAAAAGCACAGCACCAGTTCTTAGCATAAAAAATTGTGGTTATAAAAATCAGTTAGATTAAACCCTGACTTTACCCTTCCGGTAGAGGGACAGGGTGTTAGGAAACATAGTTCCCTAGCTCTTAGCATATTAAGTGAAAAACTTTAGTTAAGCGGGCCTCTTAGTTATCCACCAGGTTCTTAGGACATGATGACCAGGAGACCGAGGTCGTTGGTAAGCGTAAGACTGGCAGAAAGGAGCGTAAGACCAGCAGTGTTCCCGGCAGTGTTCCTGACTCATCATCAACCCTTAGAAAGCAGTGGAACAAATAATTAAGAGATTAACTAAGGTTTAGAAGCTTAAAATGTTAAAGGTTAGAGAACTATGAATCCTAAACACCCGAATCCAAACCAAAAAATTACAAACTAATGGAAGGAATGTTCAAAAGATTAACCAAGTCCCAAAACCTAACCTATTAGAAAAATTAGAAAAGTATGAGTCCAAAGACCAGGACCAGTTTCAGAATGAAACAATAAATATGATGACTCAATCAGCCTCCAAAATCCAAGCAAACTTGATCAATAATAAACTACCAAAGGTTGAATATAAACAAATTTACAAAATAGGAACCTTTGAACTCTCAGAAGACTATAGGATTAAGACAGCAGAACATAGTCTTCCTGTTACGCTAGAAAATGGTCAGACCAGCATTAGACTTTTCAGAGATGAAGATCTCAAGTCTATTGACACCAAATACGGGTATGTTCATATTGCAGCCATCCAAGTAGGTATTATTCCAAACCATAGATTAGGATTAGATAAACCAATCTTCATTGCCTTAAAAGATGGAAGGTTCCGCGAAGGCAAAAGATGCAGCACTTAGTATCATCAGCACCAATGCCCATTGGGGCCGATCTATTTTGAAAATTATCCAGACCTTAGCACAGGAATTGACAGATCCATCAAAAACCTTCTAATTATAGATATAAAGGCCTCAGGCTATGAAAATATAGATCCAGAATTTGAACCACTTAGCATAGTTTATAGGATTGTTTATAAGCTAATGACGACAAGAATCAATGTTAAAGGAATAAAAAGAACTCCAATAGGCCAAACGTTATTCTTAGCAACAGATGAAAGACATCATTCAATGACACCTCAGATGTACAAATGGAATGAAGTTGAAATTAAGAATAACTGGACTCTGGAACAAGTTCAACCCCCTAGGAAATCAGTAACTAAAAATCAAGCAATCAATGAGATCAACCAAGATGATGAAGGGAATGTAACTTACACTTTCAGAAGATCCTATAGCCTTAGAACACCTAGGGCAGAACCCGGAGAAACTAGCAATATTAACATCAGAAACTTAAAACTTAAGGGCGTAGACCTAGAACCCAACATTCCAAACCTATACTATGAAAATGACTACTCTCCAACTTACTCCCAAATGAGATGGAATACCTAACCAACTGAACATGATTTCAAAATATGAAATAAATAAAGAAAAGATTAGAGAAGATTTTCTATCAGAACAAAACAAAGAAAAAAGAAAATGGCTCTTTGAAACCATAAATACAGAGGAAAGAGATTTTCTTAAACAAGAGTATTATAGTTGCATGAACGAGCTAAGACTAGAAATTCCTTACTTTATATGGCTTAAGGTAGCATGTAAAAATAAGGAAATCAAAGACAGGTACTTAACATGGCTCAGAGCTAAAGAAACCAATAACCAACACCCTGCCAAATCATTAGGAGTAATTTGGAAAACTACAGACAATAGAGAAATTAATTCAAGACACATCCCATTAGAAGAATGCCAAATTCAATATAAAAACCAGATCCTAGTAGCCTCTCCATTTAAGTATCTAAAGCCAGAACAAGAACAAGTAGAACAAGTAGCTACCACTAGTGAACTCAGAAAAATAATTCAGCAAAATAATTACAGTAATCAGCTCTTACATACCATGTCAGACCAGCTAGACAAATAGAAAAAATGTCACCAAGGAAGGCGAAGGCTCCAAAATAATTCAAGAAATAAAAATGCAAAAACCGATTTTAGAAATAGACAATAGTTGGACAACAGGCTTTAGAACCAGAGAAGATAAAATTGTAGACCAATTGGCAAACAGACTCAGGGGAGTAAGACTAGGTATGATCTCAGCTCAAGACCAACTTAACAAAATCAAAACCGAAGGACAAACATATTACAGAACACAAAAGGACTATTATCCTAGACCACACCCCCAGACATTCAATTCGAGGAAAGAAAAAGCTTCAATAGAGAAATCTACTATGGCGATGGAATATATGAATGGAATATAGACGAAAAATCTGAACGAGAAATTGGAATCTATTAAGAGAAATGACCATGGCCGCAGGGCCCTAAGAGCAAACAAAACCTCAGAAGAAAACAATGTAAAGGTCTAATACAAGGCTTTACCGGAATGTTAGAAGGATGGTGGAGCAGGTATCTTACATAACAAGACAGAGACAATATACTAAATAGTAGAAAAATTCTAGTAAAACCAAACTCTTCAGAAATCACAGAAGAATCAAATGCTATAGAAACATTGATCCATGCCATCTACAGGCATTTCATAGGGTCAAGAGACCGCAAACAAGAAAGTAACAAAATGCTTTTAATGAAACTTAAGTGTTCCAAAATGCAAGACTTTAGATGGTACAAAGATACCTTCCTTTGTAGAGTACTAGAAAGGGAAGACTGCAATTCTCCCTTTTGGAAAGAAAAGTTTATTTCAGGATTACCCAGACTTTCTCAGAAAAGGTAAGCAAGCATTAATAGAAGAATGTGGAGGTAATATCATATGGGAAAAAGTTACCTATGGAGATATTAGTAATATCATTCAACGAACCGCTCTAAAGACATGTACAGAAATACAGCTCCAGTCTAAATTAAAGAAAGAGAAGAAACTTCGAAGAAAAGAACTAGGAGGTTTCTGTAAACAGTACGGATACGAAGTCCTAACTCCACCTTCAAAAAAGGAACAGAAAGCCAATAGAAAAACATATACCCCAAAACCTATAGATCTCGGTTCAACAGACAAAATGAATACCCACGATGGGAAAAAAGGAAACTAAGCAAACAGAAACCTAGAAGCCTCCCATATGGAATAAAGAAAAAAGAGAATCCAAACCAAAACAAGAAAATGTTCCAATATGTTTTGGTTGTGGAAGGGAAGGACATTACAAGAGAAACTGTAGAATATCCAAGATTCAGGAGTTAGACATCCCTGATAGACAAAAGGAAGAAATAGTAAAGATTATGATCTCAAATAATGAAGATAATATTCCTCTGAAGAAGAGGGAACACTTCAGGAGAACAAATCCAACTAATTGAAGAAAATGAAATAGGTCCTCAGAAACAGAAAGATCGTCCTCATCCTACTCAGAAGGAGTAAATCTATGTGGATGCATTGAAAAACTCAAAATTAATATGATGAGAAAAGAAGATTTCTTCTTTGATCTAGTAGAAGAAATAATGATCCAGGATTAAGAAAAAAATGTATAGAAAAACTTAAAGAGGAATTTCAGCGCTACCCTAATAAAAAAGAATTCTCAGCCTTCCAGAGATCATTAAAGAAAAAGAACGAGAAGAAAAATAAAATCAGACCCAATTATAAGCTTAACCGAGAAATTGAACAGATAAAACAAAGTATTAGAATACTTCACTCACGAATAGAAGAATTAGAAAAAACAGATAAGGAGGAAGAAATACAAATAGACAAGGGAAAATGAATACTTCAAGAAAACGATTACATAGACGAAATTGCAATAAAACCTCTTAGATGGTATATCAGCATTACCCTTAAGATCAAAAATGAAATCAAAACACTTTTCGCCCTAATTGACTCAGGAGCATATATAAATTGTGTCCCAGAAGGACTTTTCCCTGAAATTTTTGGAGAAGAAGCCTCAGAGAAAATACTTACAGCAGACAGTAAGAACCTTCAAGTAGAATATAAATACCCAGAAACGTATGTCTGCCAGGATGACATACAACTTGAAACCCCCTTTCACGTCGTCAAAATGTTCAGTCAACTGTAGTAGGAATGCCATTCTTAACACTATTTCACAAAATAGAAATCGATAAAAATAGCATAACTGCCCAGATTTCAGATAAACAACTTTACTTTAGGTTTTTATAAAACCTTGTTTTTATAAAACTCTTAGTAAGCTAGCATGCTTTATCAAAAGAATTTTTCAAAGATTTTTGAAAAAAGATTTTCAGCCTACAAAAACTACTCAGCATCTTAGCCTATCTGTAGCCCAATACTATTCCAAACCCAGTCCACATATATGGAACTAAACCTCTTGCTTCACAATCCAATAGTCCACAGACCTTTCAGCCTGCTTTAACCAGAACCCAGATTCAGTCCACAACTTTGGCCCAAAACTCCAGTCTTACTATTTCAGCAGCACTCTTATCGCACAGGTCACGCATGTGACTCCAGCAGTACTATTGTCACACATGTCTTGCACGAGACCCCCAGCCTCATCAGCATTATTCTCATTAGCACTATCATGACACACTTCACAACAAAGTCACCCATGTGACTCCTCAGCCTTATCAGGTCACCCATGTGACTCCTCGGCCCTATCAAAGGTCTGCCTCTCAGACGCACGCTCCTCAGACTTATCCTCCAGCATAGCAGCTACAATCAACCAGATAATGACACTTCAGCAACACTTCAGCAATTGCAACAATGGCACTTATATCTCAGCCAGCCATAACAGCTCACACATATGAAGCTACAACAGCAACAGCCAGTCAGAATATGCCAACTCATATGAAGGACTTTTCTGGTATTAGAGCACTGTTACGGGAAGTAACTCAAGAGCAGCTGCACATGTGCTGCAGTGCTCAAAGGATAGCAAAGCCAGCTGTCCTAAATCCAGACGTCCTGCCACCCAACCAATACTGGATTTCAACCCATTTGAAGTCCGCAGAAGCCAGCTGTCCCCAAGGACAGACCGACTTTATCGAAGCCAGCCAGCCAGCTATCCCCAAGGACAGACAGACAAAGCCAGCCAGCTATCCCCAAGGACAGACAGACTTTATCAAAGCTAGCCAGCCAGCTGTCCTCAAGGATAGACCTTATCAAAGTTAGCTAGCCAGCTGTCCCCAAGGACAGACAAACTTTATCAAAGCCAGCCAGCCAGCTGTCCCCAAGGATAAAATAATTGAAGACCAGCCAGATCACCTTTCGGATTTCAAAGGAAGTGAAGTCCGCACCAACCACTCCGGACTCCAACCAGTCTGAAGTTCGTCCAGACCAGTCTATAAAATGGATAGCCCTCAACCTATGAGAGGCATCCATACTCATCCACAATCATTACCCATCATCCATGTTCATAACCCTTAAACCTCCACCATAATCATCTAATATTCGTTCATGATCACCAAGAGCCTACTTAAGCTCCACTAAGCCTCCACCAAAACTCCACTCACCTCCACTCAAACTCCACTCACCCCCACTCAAGTTCCACTAACCTCCACCAAGGCTCACTCACCTCCACTAAAACTCCACTCACCTCTCCACTAAGGCCTCCACCATGACCCAACTATCTATAAAACCCTCCACCCATCCTCATACCTTGGCATCTCCACTCCTCCCTTGATCCTTCCATTCACCCGAGCACTCCTTAGCCTCCATCCATGAAAATCCCTAAGCCTCCACCCATAGCTATCAAACCTCTCTAAGCCTCCACCCATGACTACTAAATCTCATCATTCATAGCCTTAAACCACCCCTATCTTTTACCTAAACCCTTTCATCAAACCAGACAAACCAGACTTTCTAGACATTCATTCTGTAGAAATTAGTCACTCAGATCCCAGGCCTTAGAAAATGAATATTTACTAAATATCAAATTTTATATATAAATATTTACTAAATAATCAATTTTTTATATATAAATATACTAAACATTAAATTATTTATATATAAATATTACTAAATATAATTTATTTATATAAATTTTGCTAAATATAAATTTATTTATATAAAATATCTACTAAATAATCAATTTATTTATATATAAATATTTACTAAATATCAAATTTTTATATATAAATATTTACTAAATAATAAATTTTTTATATATAAATATTTACTAAATAATCAATTTATAATATAAAAATATTTACTAAATATCATTTTTTTTAAAAACTACTTATAATAAATTAAAAAAATTTAAAATCTTCTTTTTGGCCACATAGGGTTGAACAGAAACAAGCATGTTCGGTCGGGTTGGGTTAAACAAGAATTTCTGTTCAGCTTTAGAATTGGCTTAGGCGGTGCTTGCCAAAGGGGGCGAAGGGAGAAGGGAGGAGGTGAAGGCGGTGGTTTAAGAAACTCACCATCGCTGCTTGTCGATGCCAAGGAAAGAGAATGCTGCTGCTAGTTGGTTCGCTGGGACGCTGCTGTCGGTGCCGGAAATGGAGCAGGAGAGACAAAAGAGGGGAAGGAGGATTCGGGCGATGTGTTGAGAAACAGGAGCGTGCAGAGTAATTTGGGGTCAGAAAGGGTAATTTAGGATATCATATTTTTAGAAGGGGTGCAGAAAGTAAAAAAATTAAAAATTTAAAGGCGAGGGTGGCGGGGCGGGGGGGGGGGGGGGGGGGGGGGTGCAAGTGTTGGTTTAACCAGTGGGTAAGCATTTGTTTTAACATTATGTTTCTCATTTGCCGATGAATCTCTAATTATATTGTTATGAGGTGAAAATTTGATTATTCTCAACTAAAGATGGCAGCACGTCAGATTAAATGCAAGCTAGGTCAAAAAAATGGTCAAACCAAAGGCAAAGGTCTATATTAAACTGGCCAAAATCCAGCATTAAATCTAATTATATTATTAATCAGCTAAGTAAATCTCTAATTATGTTTGTTATGAGGTGAAAATTTGACTATTCTCAACTAAAGATGGCAGCAAGTCAGGTTAAATGCAAGCTAGGTCAAAAAATGGTCAAACCAAAGCCAAAGGTCAATATTAAACAGGCTAAAAATCCAGCATTAAATCTAATTATATTATTAATTAGCTAAGTCGACTCAACTTACTTCAAATTGAAATAAATTAAACAGGTAGGTTAAATGGGCTAGGCTTTAATCAAATTTTTGATCTAACCACAACCAAAAATTATGACTTGGATCCGATTTACGTCAACGCAACCCACGGTCGGAAGCCGGAACCTCATTCCCAGCATCGGCGCTTTATGAGCCTATAAAACAAGGGAATAGGAACCTCCCCGGCTCTGGAGGCTTCTTTCCCTCTCGATCTTCCGCCATGGAACTCTAATCCCTAACCCCAATTCCCCATCCCAAAACCCTAAAACCGCCATGAAGAACGCTAAGTCCTCCGGCGGTAAGGGCTCCTCCCACAAGGGCCCCTCCTCCTCTGCCCCTGGTGTCGCGTCCGGCGGCCGCAAATCCCGATGGGAGTCCACCGACAATCCTCCTGCCCCCTCCGATCTCAAGCGCTCCAAGCCCAAAGACGACCCCGCCGGCCCTTCCTCCGCTTCGCCATCTCTCCCCCCAAGGACCACACGTCGGCGCCGCTGCCGCCGCCTGTCTCCGGCCCCCTCGGCCCTTCCCCCGCCGCTGGACCTCCCTTTCCCCACCCGGACTACGCTTCGGCGCCGCCGGCGGCCCCGCCTCCCTATGGCTTCCACAACCTCGAGCGCCGCACCATCGTTCTCGCCGACGGCAGCGTTCGGTCCTACTTCGCCCTCCCCCCTGACCCGCCGGCGGACCCTGCCGCCAATAAGATGTTCCCTTACGGCCCCGGTGGCCGCCTCGGGTTGGGGCACGGGCCGGAGCCCGGTCTAGGGCTAGGGTTCGAGAAGCGTTTCCCGCCTCCCAGTGGGAGGTTCAGCCCCGGGGACTACCGGGAGCCGCCATATGGTCGCGGCCCGGCGCCCCAGAACGACTACTGGGCTTCTCTCGGGCTTGATGGCCCTCGGGTCCCCCTGGAAGGGGCACCGTCCTCGCTAAAGAGGAAGTACGGGGAGGAGGATGACTTCGCATGGCGCCGGCAGCATGCGATGCAGTATGGAAACCCCAATGCAACCCTAATGGGTTCCCTTCAGGGTCTGGTGGAGAGCGGGCAGAGTACTTGGGAAGGACCGGCAGCCCACTACGTCGGAACTATCATGATGATCTGAGGTCATCGAAGCAGGCAAAGTTGGGTGGAGAAGACTTGCCGTTGAGGAGATCTCAGCCTAATGATGTGCCTTCTGTGATCTTGGATGTGGATCCACAGGCTTTGAAGAGGGCATTCCTCAGGATCTCAAAGACAATCAGTGAGAGTCCAACTCAGAAGAAGAACTATTTGGAGGATGGGAAGAGTGGGCCCTTGCAGTGCATTGTCTGCAGCAGGTTTGATTAAATTGGAAAGCTTTATTTTTTCTAGCTCCGTTGATTATATAAATATGATTATTATGGTACCATATGATTTGATTTGATTTATGTTTCTGCTATTGATGATTTGCATGAATAATATCAATGTCTTGGTACTTATTCAACATATGCAAATAATGATCCTGAACTCATGTAGCTTTGGTTATAGCGTATAGCTGTAAATATTTTCTTTCCCTCTTTCAAAATATAACCTGAGATCTTCAACAAAGCACCATGTCTTAACATTTATGTATTAATACTTAAGTTTTTTTAATTAAATTTTCAAATCACTCATGATAAAAGTACAAGATTTCAGATCAGTCCGTTGTGATAGCAGAAGCTCTGCTACCACTTGTTATGATAAGAGATGCATAGGGACAAGAGATCAACAACAAACTAAAGAGTAAATACTTAGGGATTTATATGGTTCGTCTTATTGGCCTACATACATGAGCGAAGAAAAGCAAAGAATTTCAAAATCAGAATAACTGAAGATTACAAGGATAGTTTCTCACTAGACTCTGAAATTATTAGGATTTCTTCACCATCAGAAACTCACAAATTTCTAGACTCGCATACATCTAACAGAATCTTCTCTTGAACTCTTACAATAACTTCTTTGGTTATTCGGAATGAGTGGGAATAGGGTTCTGGGGGCCAGAGTAAGAGTCAGAGCTACCCTAAAAGCCAGGATTACAGTTCTGGGGGCCAGAGTAAGAGTCAGAGCTACCCTAAAAGCCAGGATTACATCCTCTTATACAGAGGAGGGATATACAATGAACTACAAGGATTAGAACTAGAGTTCTACACATAGATAAAAATATGTCATGTTTTATCTTCTAAATTCCAAGACTACGTAGACTAGGATTGAAGTCTTACTTGGATTTAGAAATTCTTTCTTTTTTGAGCTTGTGAATTTCAAGATAAACTTTAATAAAAGTCTACTTTGTTTTAAATTCACAAGCAATGCTAAAGAGATGGTTGAAATCTCGCTTCACTTTTTTCGTATATCCCAAAGGTTACAACTCAAATGCTACACACACCAATCAAGTCCAAGCAATGCACATGATCTTTGGACAATAGTTGTCTTTTGATTGAGCTCACCAAATTCTTTCAATCAATCGAGCTTCACCAAATGAGCCTTTTGACCAATTAAGATTACCAAATAAGCTTCTCGTCTAACTATGCTCACCAAATAATCCTTCCAACCTACTAAGCTCCACAAAATAAGCTTCTCGATTAACTGAGCTAGCCAAATAGGGTTTTCAATCAACTGAGCTCTACCAAATAAGCCTTCCAACTGATTGAGCTCGTCAAATAAGGTTGTCCACCAATTGAGCTCGCCAAATAAGCCTGTCCATCAATGGTGCTCACCAAACATGCCTCTTAATTGATTGAGTTTATCAAATAAGCCTTTTAATCAATTAGTCTTACTAAATAGGCTTTTTAACCAACTTAGCTCACCAAATTAGTTTCTTAACTGAGCTCACCAAATAAATCTTTCAACTTACTAAGCTCTACTAGTTAAGTTTTTTAATTGATTAAGCTTACCAAATAAGCCTTTCAACCTACTAAGCTCCACAAAATAAACTTTTTGACCAGCTGAGCTAACCAAATATGGTCTCTAATTAATTTAGCTTGCTAAATAAGGTTTCCACCAATCAAGCTTGTAAAATAAGCTTTTAAGCTCACCAAATAAGCCTGTCCACTAATAGTGCTCACCAAACAAGCCTCTTGGTTGATTGAGTTTATTAAATAAGCTTCTTAATTGAGTAGACTCATCAAATAGGCTTTTTAACTAACTTAGATCATCAAATTAGTTTTTTAACTGAGCTAACCAAATTAGTTTTTGACTAATTGAGCCTATCAAATAAACCTTTCAACCAATTGAGCTCATCAAATAGGTCTTACAATCAATTGAGTTTCACCAAATAGGATTCTCAATCAACTGGGCTCACCAAGCCTGTTAACCGATTGGACTTTTCAAACGAGCCCCTTCAACTGGCTGAGCTTTCCAAACAAGCCTCTTCAGCTAACTGATTGCTCATCAAATAAGCTTCTCAACTACCAAATAGGCTTATGAACTTTCAGTGGATACTCTAAGATTCATGCGTTAGTTGTTATCGCGCATGCCAGGGATCAACACTCCTGCACGCACTCAAAAATTAGGCTCTAAATTGTGGCTTCCGCGATTTCATTGGTCTTTGATACAACTTATTATAATAGTGAAAGCTTTAATACTAGTTGGTATGATAAAGGGACGTAGGGGATAAAAGATCGAAGACGAAGACAAGATAGGAAAACTAAAACAAGGGAGAAAAACACAGAGAGCTAGAGCCACCTTGAAAGCTAGGATTACTTGTGTTTCTATAGAGAAGGGATTTATAGTGTACTACAAGAACTAGGACTAGAGTCCTACACATATATGAAAACATATCCTGCTTTGTCTTCTGAATTCCAAGACTATATGGACTATTACTGAAGTCCTACTTGGATAGGAAAAACCTTTCCTTTTTGAGCTCGTGAATTCCAAAACAGGCTCTAACAACATTAAAGTCGCCTTAAATAGCTGACAAGTAATTAATATTTATGAAATATATGAAGGACAGTCTCTAGATTCACCAAGCTAGATTGGCATACTCATTGGAATTGGAGGTTCTGACTCTGTTTAGGCCAGTTTTCTACAATGAATTATGCATTGGTGTCTTGCTTCTGTTTTGCATGGTCATATCCTTTTCAAGAAGTGTAATGCAGTGGGAAAAGCATGTATGCCATATCCTTTTCAAGAAGTGTAATGTAGTGGGAAAAGCATGTATGCTTTTTAATAAGCTTTTTGGGCACAGGTGCGGGTGCTTAGTAGAGTCTGGAGATAGTTCTACCTGCTGTCTAGGGTTTAGGGGGAATTGTAGTGAATTTAATTCTTTAATTATATGTTCAACTTGGTAATCTTGTTATAATGGTTTATTCTATTTATCTAATATTACATAATTTAAGGAGAATTGTTGTGAATTTAAATCTTTAATTGGATGTTCAACTTGATAAGCTTGTTATGATGGTTTATGTATTTTCTGATTATGTCAACTCTATTTATTAATATTCAATAAGTTTTGGCTTAGATTACTTCAAAGCATCCAACTTTACAGCTAACAAGTATAACTCTCTCTCCATAGCAAAAAATATCACTTTTTTTTGTAAACTTTGTTTAAGTGCAGCAATCTGTAATGAATTTGTTCTGAGCGCTTTCTTGCTGATTTGGAGGTTTATGCACAGTTGATCTAGCTGTCACTTAAGATTGTGTTGAATCTTTTTGAGCTGGTTATATTATTGATCCTTATTTTAACTGTACATGATGTATGGTTCCCAGAAATTTGCTTCTATCATAAGGCTTCTTCTCCTCAAACTATATATCATATGATTATTGCACTTAGATTTATATGCAGCTAGGGTTGAGTTATGTATTTCTGATAGGGGTTAAGAGAACTTGATTATGTGTTGTTGAGTTGCAGCATGCAAATTGCTTAACATGAAAGCCCTTTTCTTTAGTTTGTTAATGATCATGTGACATTAATGCAGTCTTATTTGTCTATACCAACCCATATGTCAGAAAGTAGTGAAAATCCTTTTGAAGAAAGTGAAAGTTGTTTTGGAAAGCATTCTTTGACCATTGAGGCTTTCATGGAGGATGCTGATGTTATTTATTTGAAACATGATGTGAAGCTTTAAGGAATATGCCTATATGAACTCCAAAGGTATCATTGAAACTAGAAAGATGGTATTGTAATAGGTTTTGTTAACATGAAATAGAACCCAAGGTTATTTCTGAGTTACCTTCCCATATTCACTGGTGCCAAATTATGGTCATGTATACATCTTGTAAAGAGTTATCTTTTGGTTAGAGAATATTGGCAAGCTGTTGACTGACAGCCAATGTTTCAAGAAATAGGGAATGTATTATTTTTTGAAATAAAAAGTTGCTAGTGGACCTTTATTTACTGGTGGATCACGCAATAAGCTTTTGCATTGTGAGACTAATCTAAAAATGTGACATGAGATATGATCCTTTTTGGGCTTCTTGTGCCAAGATGAAAATGCTATGTATGGTATACTTTTAAATTTTGTTTTATTTTGATGCACATTTTTGAATGATTTATGTGAAATAGTAGGAAGAGTAAAATCCAAGGTTTCATATTGCTCTGACAAGGCCCATGGCCGGCCAATCAATCAGTTGAGTGGCATGATCTTAATAAACCTGTTATCTTATGTGTTATTGCATCTTTAATGATACGATGGCAGGTGTCTGTGATGCTTTTGAAAATTTTCTATGAGTAAGTTGTTGTCTAACATATTATCTTTTATTCCTTATATTGTACTAATGCTTAGTATTGCAATTTTTTTTTCTTTGAATGATATTGCTCATGATAGGGAAATAACGATCATTTTAGTGATTTACACTCTCTGTCCCTGCAGTTTCAAAATGCAGGCTAATGTATCTTTGTGTGCATGTGTTTATCAATCTAAGTAGCTTTTTACCTGTTTCTATGACAAGAACTTGAAGTTATGTTGGTGCAATGGTATTTTGCTGACTTTCCCGGTTGAGCCCTTAACATATTTGAAAAAGTAATGTGCCATGAATTAGTTCTCAGTTTTAGCTCTTGTATCGTCACTAATTACTAACATATATCTTTTCCCTACTTAATGTTAATTGCAAGCACCAAGCATATGGAGTCTTGGCTAGTATTTACTTGATTAGGGGCATTTTGCAGTATAATGATTATGATAATACCAATTCATCTTGATTACTTATATTTGTCCGTTTTGGGGATCTTTTGTTCAAATGTAATTCATTTTATGTGTTTTTGTAGTTTTTCTTAGGGTAGAAAACAACTACATGCACGTGCACTCAATTTTTTAATTCAATAAAACTCTTTTATTATCTGATGATATCCTTGGATGTGTGGTTGGATTCTAGAACATTAGTTTGGTTCAAGTCTTAAAAGCATAGAGCAACTATGAGATTTAAATGATATTTGTTTCTTCAAAGTGTCACAATAATGGGTTCATTATATTGTGATCTTCTTCCCCTTTTCTCTTCATAGTTTGTAGGTTAGAAATGGGCAGGGCTGAGTCGTGCCACTCCTTTGTTGAGCTTGGCCTAAATCCTTGGGCTTCCGGTCGGGCTTAGGCCAGAAAAATATTTGGAGGGTTTGGCCAATCCCAACCAAAGCTCGATCCAAAACCCAAACAAGCCTGACCCGAAGCAAACCTAAATTAGCCCAATCCAAATAATGATGGAATGAGCTCAGTCTCCATTTCATATCATGCATGAAACTTTCAGGCCCCTTTCATATTGATGCAATGTTTTATTTTTGGTTGCAAAACCCCTAAAAAATAAATTAAGGTTGAACAACTGGTGTGATGATAACCCTTATTTTTTCTAAACTGTTTCTAAAATATCAAAATCTTTAGGGGTTGTTTGGTTAGGGGAAAAAATAGGGGTAGAAAACTTTTCTACTCTCACTTTTGCTTGTTTGGTTGGAGTAGAGAGATGAAATTTTACATGAGGCCCACACACTTTTCCCCACCTTCCAGCGGAAGATAAATATCAAGGGGAATGTGGTATTTGATTTCCAAAGGAAACTTTTCCTAGGAAAATATTTCTTGTGAAAATGACAAACAAGCACTTATAAATTTTGGAAGTAAAGACTTCTTTGCTTTCAAAAAACAGTGCAAAAAAAGGTAGCAAAAGTTTCATTGAAATGCTATCTTCACAATCATTCTTCGTGTGATATTTCATGAATCTGTAAAGAAAGAAACAGAAAACAGCTATGATGCCAAACAGGCCATTGATATTTGTCGTGGAATCCTAATTTCCTATCCCTAACCCCCAATCTAGATCCTAATCTTCTACCATGGTGCCCATTGGTGGCTTCAGGATGGGTTCTGTCCTACCTTGTGTCTGCCAATAGGAGGGGAAGAAAGAGAATTAGATGAGAGAGAGAGAGAGAGAGAGAGAGAGAGAGAGAGAGAGAGAGAGAGAGAGAGAGCAGCTGTTTGTTGCACCTTGCTGACTGCTGTTTGTTGCACTTGGTAGAGAAGACAAGACTCGGGTATGTTGGGTTGAGATACCATGGTCCACAGGCAAGTGTGTGTATATGGGGTCACTTCTAGGTGGTAACAGGCCCTCAGGTAAGTCATAAATGGATGTAAAGTGCTTAAGGCTTATGGGATAGGGTTTTGGTCTGGTCCAAGTGGGTTGGGGTTTAGGGCATTGGGTTTAGGTTTTGAGTAGGGCTTCTGGCTTGGGTTGGGTTAAGGCTCTGTTTGAACTTAGCCCAAAGTTTGCTCGCCTTGAGTTCTGTTTCCCAAGCCTGACTTGAACTTCCTTTGGGTAGGTCTAATGCTTGGTCCATAGCCAACCTGGCTTCGTAGGCTTCGAGCTGAATGGTAGGGGTGGCAATGCTCAATCTGGTTAACCCATCTCCAATCCATTATAAGTCAGCTTGGCTTACTTGTTTAATAAAATGATTAGGCTTGGGTTTAGATTTTGATCCATTCAATAAACAAATCGGGTTTGAATTAGCAAAATTTTGACCTAACCCATATCCAGCCCAACCTGTAACTGGTCCGAACCAGCCCGATTGTGACCCCTGCTGAATGGGCCCGTTCTCCAGTTCTAACAGTGTGTTGGATAGCATGCTTCTTTGCATATTATTATCAATTCCTTACAATCTGCTGATGCAAAACTAGGGTTGGTATCGGCATGGTATTTGTGGTACTAATGCTCGGTACATATTGTATCATGTAAACACAAGACTAAGGACTCACTCTGTCCTGTTCCATCTTGGTGATGCCATATGAGACTGAAGAGACCATGTTTTGCAATTTGTCCCCATATATGTTGGAGGGTAAAACATGGCCTATATCAATTTTTTTTAAATTTTTTTTAAGAAAATTTTCTCATTATTGTTTTCAATTGTTGTTCTGGTCCATCTTGGTACCTTATTTACCTGGCTCTAGACTGGTATCAGTATTTTAAACCGATACAAAAACTACTAATTCCTCACTTCCCCATTCCTTGCAGTGGCATGGGCATGCAGCCATGCCACATGTCAGTCTGATGTTGGGTAGTCCTTGCTGACTGGCACAGCCGGCATGCTAGTACTTGGTTTCAAATATTGTCATCTTATTTGTTATTGCAGTTCAAGTTCACATGAAACTCATGCTGCTACTATGTAGATAGTTTTTTTTGGGTTTTGTCCTTAAAGTTTTACATGGCCAGAAAAGTTGTTCGTTGTTTCCAATCATTTTTATTGTAGAAAGTAGAGGAGCTGGATCATCATTCTACATGCCTGTGAGGTATGGAGAGTGATAAGTGTTAGAATTTTTTTTGATGTTTGTGTTTTTACGGTGAGGAAGCAGATAGCCGACCCCATGTAGTTGGGAAAGGCTTAGATGAGTGAGTTGAGTTGAGTTGTGTTTTTATGGTGATTGAGTTTTTGGAGCTGTCTCAGTGACACGATCAACTCTAATTCTTTGTTCTTTTTGTTTGGCTTGGATAAGCATATTTTTGTTTCCATTTTTCTTCCTTGTATATGTTCGCTGTTTGGTTTATTTTTTCCCCTAAAGTGACAACATCTCCTTTCATCTCCTGCTTCCATCATCCTGCTTATACCATCCTGCGGTACTCTTTACTACCAAATAAAGTAACCTGGAAGTGGTGGGACATGATATTTGGATTCCTGTTGTTCCCTCAAGAAAGGGTTATTAAAGAAAAGGATTGCTGTAGTATTTTCCTTTCAATGGAATGAAATGCTGCAGTACCTTATCATGTTCTTAGAGGACTTATTGTTGGACCCCGTTCCTTTTTGTGTTCTGATCACTTTTTTCATTCATTTTATGATATTATTCATGGCTTCTTCATTTTTCTTTGAATTGTGATGTAATATTTCATGTTGCTGAACGCTCGAACTGGGTCATGTGGAGGTAAGAACACAAGATCAGATCCAGATTCCCCATTATGAAGTTTTCTTCTCTTCTTAGAAATATGTTGAGTGCTATATTCGTTTGCAGTGTATGCTACCTGGATAGTTTGATAAGTTTGGTTGATGCCCAACACCTGAATAGCCTATCTATTCTGTTGTAATTATTCATTGGTTGTTCAAAAAGAAAAGAAAAAGCACAATGTTCTATATCATATAAATATCTATACCTATTTCCTTTACGCGGGCAAGGATAATTGGAATTTTTAGGTCTATTTGAATTCGATATCTTTGATACTATTTGGCTTCCATAAATTTCAATTCTTCTACAGTTCTTGTTGGTTTTCTGGCTGAATGCTTCTGCATGAATGTTGCTTAGCAGTGATGTGCATTATGTTAATTGTGATATGGCACATCCACATGCAAGCAGTTGTAGGTAATGTTTTCTTGATGTTGAGCATTCAAATAAGTGCACATATTGGAGTTGACCATGTTGCGTGCAATTATGGGTTGAGCAATGTTATAAATTCAGGTTTGCAAATTTTCTGCTGCAAATATGTTAACCAGTGTCCATTGGAGTTTGATGGGCTTTCTCATAGTGCTTATGGAAATACAGCACATGGTTGTTAGTGCACTAGCTTGGGGATTTCTATAATATACTATTTATACTATGATTTTCTGGCATAGCTTTTGTGTATGCAATGCTTGGTGGTGTATTGACATGCATGTCCAACTATGTGCGCTTATTAGTTGTTATTTATTTATTTTTTAATTGAACGAAAGAGGGCTTCAGGCATACACCAATGTGGAAGATCTTATACTAAAAAGTTATTCACCCTAAATGAAAGACTCAAAGATAATATTCTCATTCTTACCTTTTTTCATTCTTTTCCTTATTTTAGGTGTATGTTTCTTTGCCTTCTTTCTTTCTTATCTATCAGTTTATATAGTCTCATAGTTCTTATCAGATCAATCTTGCTAAATAAGATATCAATGGGACTTTTTGTCATTTTCTTGTTCATTATTGATGTAGGATTTAAGCAGAGTTGCTTATATGAATGGCTTGGTTATGCTGTATTATTTAGTGAGATACGATGAACTATTGTTTTGATTCTATTGCCAGCCATGGAAGGATTCTATTGTTTTGATACCCTCTTTGTTGCTGCATCCTCACTAGCTATTAACTTATTTAGTTTTTGCTTTTTGGTCATTCTTATATTCTTTTGAGTAGTATTCAAAGTTATAGGCTTTTTATTTTGAGTTTCTCAAAGAGCTCGAATCTAGAGTTTGATACACAAAAGGGCACTTTGGTTTTGCCCTTTCCTGTAATCTTATTGAAAGTAGTGAGCAAGGATAGAACTACAATAATTACATCTCTTTTGGCAGGTCTTAAGGATCGAGATGTTCATTAGGTTGTTCATAATCATCTTTTCTTTTTGATCATTCTGTTATTGACTTGTGAGGTGTCTTTATTCCATTTATTCAGGTACGGTTCAGTATGGTGACATATTGCCTATGCAGATTTGTCTTGCCTGCTGTGCTTCTCAATATCTTGGATTGGCACATGGTGTAATATGGTTATGCTATTTTGGCCAGTGACCTGTAGGGCTTGCACCTTGGTATTTTAAACCCTGGTTAATTCTTTGATTGTCTATTTGCTGTTTCTGGAGCATGAGTTCTTGTGATATCCCAAATATTGTTGAACGAACACGTTATTCCAATTTGCTTTGAAACTCTCTTGATTCCCTTTTGATGTTTATTTGAGTTTTTTATATCCATTTGAGCTATCATGCGTGCTATGTTGAGCTGCATTGTTACTATAGGTTTTGTTTTGGCTATTTTTCTTTATTGAGTTTTTTTTAAAAAAAATATTTTCTTTGTTTTGGTTTTGGTTTGCTGTTATCTAGTCCTCTGTGTAGAGGATATAATGATACTGCTTTTTATTGGATTTACTTTTATTTTCATTGTTTTTTCCCCTAACACTTTTTGAATTTGAGAATTCTTTTTTCTTGTTATTGCCAATCCACATGTTTGATACCCTTCCATTTTTGGGTCTTGATCATCCTTCTTGTTTAGTGATATATATTTTTAGTAGTTTACTATTTCAAACAATAGGATTCATTTTAAGATGTCATGCTTTTACTTTTGGTGAGATTGTTTAGCCTTTACAAGTTCGATTCATCCTTTTGTATGGCTTCTCTTTGCTACTTTTTGTTTGGTTGTTTGTTGCTACTTTGTTAACCACTTGTTTTAATATTGAGCTATCTTCCAACTCTGTTGCACATAATGGTTAAGCTTGGTGGCATCATTCTTATTGTCTTGGTTCCTAGTTACATTGGGTGAATTTTGCTGCTTGCATGCTCAGTGCTTCCTGGGTCATTTGCTTCCTTCTGACTCATGCCTTTGTTCAACCCCTTTTTTTTTTCAGACTTTCAATACCATATTTTTTACTCTGGTCTCTTAGTAGTTCTTGAATATCCCTGCTTTTATTTCTCACACTTGATTTTCTTTGATTTGCTGTCTTTGTCGTAGCCTTTTGGTAAGATATTCTTTTATTATTCTTTCATTCACATGGCATTCCCTATGGTGGTATTTGCTATTATCTTCATACTTGGTGGTCTTACGTCAGCTGTCATACCTTTGTTTCATTAGCAAAGATCTTGAGGTTTAAGTATTGCCATCAGGCCCTTGATATAACTTACTCCACTTGTTTGACCAAAGCAAAAATTTGCTGTGTCTTGCAATCTTGAGGTCTAATTATAGAGATTGGTGTCACCTCATCCTTTATGCAACTAGTTCATTCCATGAGATTCAACTTCATTATGTTTTTTTGATCCTTTAACTCACATTCCATGAGACTTAAATTTTTATATATTGTTTTCTTCATGCTGATCAGTAAGATTTCCTCCTTTTCTTAGGCATGGTAAACATTATTAATTGCACTGATTGCACGTCTTATCAAATTATTTGATGATTAATGGGCCATCTGAATGCTAGTGTGTGGAACAGACCTGCCTTTATGGTTGGTTATGCTTGTCATTTTCTTGAATGTTTGTTAAGGAATGGAGAGTACAAATCAATACAACATGGTGAATGATTTGTTGTGTATCCAACAAATGCACAATTTCTTGCATATTGGGTGAGTGGAGGATGTCCTCCCCGGTTCCCCTCTCTTTCTTTCGTGGGCGTGCATGCCCACATGTGCGCATGCACACACATTCTTGATAGATACAATTTCTGACATATTACTTTATGTGGTGACAATCTGGTCAAAATTGTTTGATGTAGCTATCACACAACAATTAGAGAATCTTTGTTTTTGAGCAGCCAAATATGAATTGCAATTCTTTTTGTATTTTTCTCCATAAGAAAGTGGTTTATGGTGCATATTTGTGATTATCCATGTTCCAAGAGCTTTTTTTTTTCAAACTTTTAAGGATTGGCATGCAATAGCATGGGCCTATCTTTTTTACCTTGCAACATGATTTTCCAAATCTCTATAACTAGCCTAACCTACAAGCCATGCATGTTGGACATTATGCCATAATTCCTGATTGCTTGCTGGGCTCCAGTGGAGTCATGTCTTGTTTTGTTACGAAGTAATGTAAGGATGTTTGTGGGAAATAAAATGGAGGAGACCAAAAGGGGTGGATTGAATTGGAATTTTGTTTTGTTTTGTTTTTTTTTTTGGTGGGGGTGTGCAGGTACACTCGCCAGAGGTGGAAGGACAAGAGGAGGGGTTCATTTTTTTTCAAAGACCTGTACCTTCCAAATCCAGCCAGCAATTAGTCTGGTCACACCAGTTCAATCCAAATTAAGAAGAGGATTCTCTTCCATTCTAGATCTGGCTGCTTCTTATCCTCTTGTTGCTGCCTTTTCCCCCTCCCCAATCCAATAATGATGCCACCTTCTGTGTCTTTTCTCGTTCCTCCAGTATTGTCTTCCCCTTATTTACAACAGAGAGGGATAGTGAGAGGAGATCTGGCAAATTTTCTCCTCCAATGCTGGTCATAACCATGGCAAGGTGAGATCTGGTTGGGGGAGAAGGGAAGAGAGACCAAGGGAGATGGGTGAGGGAGTCATTCAGGTGCAGATTTATGAACTGAACTATGTTCTTTCCGCTTTCCTCTTTTAATCTACTTTTCTATTTCTTTGTTTGCTGACCTGCGTGGGTCATTGCCAATTACCTGAATTGTTGCTTGGGTCAAACAGTTGATCTCTCGCAACACCCTCAGAATATACATTTACACTGACTTGACCCCCCCAAACCAGGTGGGTGCTGGTTGGCTGGGCTTACCAGGTCTTAAGATACTGCACAGCCGGATGTCTATGTGACATTAATGCTCTCAAAGCCAACACATTCCCAATACCGACACTTCTTAATAAGTTGTTTGTCAATTTTTTGCTTCATTCTTGTTGATTGTTTTCAGTGGTTGTGATTCTGTTGGTATTAGTTTTGGCTGGAAGTTTTGAACGTTTAGGTTTGCAGAATCTGGACTTTTCAAGAGTTTTATATTTACATACCAGTTGCGTATCTGGTGACCTTGCTAATTTAATGTTCTAAGCTTGCAACATGGTCAACAAATGATCATCTGCTCGCAGTTCTAGTTGGTCCAATTATATCCAGATGGTGTGGGCCTATTTTCCTAGTGCTTTCTTAAAGTCTGTCAGTTGGTCAGTTATATGGCCTCACATATAGTGGGTTCAATCATTATTCTTTCCTTTGCTTTGAAAGTAATGATTGTTTAAAGTGACAAGTAATTATTTTGCTTACTAATTTCCTTTCCATTTTATCTGGTCATCCTTGCTGCAAGTAGGATACATAACCTTGATGTTTCCTATCATATACTTACTATTGGCTAAGTGGGCCGTGCTGTTGTGTCCAGTCATTGATGTTTTAACTAATGTTTTGATATCTTCCTGTTTATCTTTCCTGGTATTAGAGATTAATGCTTACTGCTATCCATGTTAGTAGAATTTCAAAGGAACCTCTGGATGCTTACTCTCTGTTTCTTCTGTTTCATTTTACTTTTCTTCCTGAGGATTTAGCCATTTGTTTTGTTGGTCTTTTGAGTTATGAACTAATTTTCATTCCTAATGAATTAATGGCAGACACTAATGATAAGATTTGTTTCCGTTGATAGGTTAGGATTGATTCTTTCCTGGGTGAAGATAGCTGATCTGATTATCTGTAAATGTTTTTGACCTTTGGCATCTAGAATCTTGGTGCAGCCTTTGTGATTCATGTCAGAGAATCATTTCTTAAAATAATTTTTCTTGCAGACTCCAGGACTCTTGGCCACCTGCTTGATTTGTAGAATATTTTATATGTTATTACATGTCAAAGTTATGAGTCAAAAATCAGCTGTTTATGTCCTGAGTTAATTTGTATTTATGTTTGTGATGCTTGGTTGCTGATATGAGCTTGTACTCTCTACAGCCGGTTCCTTGCTATGTAGAATGCTATTGTTTGTTTCTATGTACCAACGTGCTAAAGTGTGAACTCAAGAGTTAGCTGGTCACATTCTGTTTTGTGTGCGCTGATCCTTCTATTTGTTGTTCTTAGTCAAGGTTATAAACTCTGGAGGATGAGATCGTCCTATTTTCTTTATGGAACAGGATCTGCTGCAAGTCTGTCCCGATACTTGAGATGGGGATGTCCCAAGACATGTTGATTGGAATGTTAGGATAGTGGCGGGACAGTCCTCTCTCAATATTAGGATGACTGCCTGTTCTGACGTTGCACAGGACGTCCTGCTAGGATTTGAAACCATGTTCTCATTTGCTCTCTGTGCTTACTTCTGTTCATGTATTAGATTCGTTATGTTAGGTTTTTCCATGTATTTTCACTTGTTTCTATATTTTGTTCAATATGTCATATATGTTACTGTGGAACTACTAAACTAGAGCACAATGAAGCAATCATGTCAGTTGCAATCATGTGCCATTCTTTTGTTCACAGCCTTTGGACACTAGGTTGCTGTAAGAGGTTATCCTCATGACATTAAGCATAATAAACAAGGGCTTAGTTATCTCTCTGTGTTTTTGCAAATCTTCTTTTGCCATTCATTCTTGTGAAAGACTATATTCTATATCAAATTCTGCCATATTGGCTCGAACTGACCCATACTGATCGTTTCTTATCTTATCAGTTCGATACCGGTATGGTATCAAGGTTTGATTTGGTATAAACCAACCTGGTCCAAGTTGAGTGGAATTGTCCTATACTGTCCTGTACCGATCCGCACCATCCAATTTCAAGTGGTACCATGGCTGAGAGTGATAGAAGGTATTGGCATTTTGTCTTGGTTTGGGATATGGTATCATACTCCAGTTCCGGTTTAGCAAACCTTTGTTCTGTGCCATAATAAGGTCTCGGAATACATAAATTTGATATGCATTTCTTTAGAAATCTTGTCATTAGTTTTGACCCTCTAATGCAAATTTGAGCTTGTCCAGATTGTAACAGATCATTTTCATACTTGTCCAAATCATCTTGGTTGCCTTGTAGGATATTTTAACCTCAGTTCAAATATGGTGCTGCTGTTAGTGCATATATCTCTATATTCTTGTCTGTGTAATGATTGTTGTATGCGTGCACTTTGCCTGTGCTGCAGCATATTCTACCTGTGTTTGATTAAATCATCCTCAAGCTTTAGTCACTTAGTGATGACAGAAACATTATTGAATTCCTCTCAATTTCATGGATCCACCCTAGTTACGTTAATCATATCTTGCTTATTTCATCATTCCATTCAATAATGCATTTCTCTCTATATTCTTGTCCTCTTATGACTGTTATATGTACCCTTTTACACCTCTCTGCGCAATGCTTGTTGTATGTGCTTGACCTGCTCTACAACATATCGTACTTGTGTTTGATCAAATCACTCTCAAGCCTAGAGTTACATAGTGATGGCAGAACCATCAACATTAGTTCCTCTCAATTTCATGCATCTACTTTAATTCCAGTAATTATAAACAACAACGATGACAATGACAACAACAAAGCCATAATCCCAAACGAGTTTCGATAATCATATCTTGCTTATTTCACCATTCTATACAATTGATGTAAGAAAGCAGTAATGGATAATCTGAAGAATCTTTTGTCACTCTTAATTGATGCTTCAATTAATTTTGTGCCCCAACAGTTGTTTCATTTTTACATGCTGTTTTGTCGTCCTTGGCTGATGCACATTTGAGGGTTTGAGGAGCAACTCCTTTTTGTATGATTTTACTACCATTGTCCTTTTTATAGACCAAGACAAGCACATGAACGCAGAGAGAGAGAGAGAGAGAGAGAGAGAGAGAGAGACGAGTCATTTGAAAGTCTTGATTGTGTTCTCAAGGAGATAAGCTGAGGTTTCATTTTCAGTCTTTTTTGGGATTATTCTTGTTATTATGTTGACATTTTATTAATTGAACTTATTTTTGGACCTTGTCCTTGAGGTTTTGTTTTGATTTTGGTAAAGTGTAACATAGAAAATAAAACCAAGCAATTGGGCGACTATTGCCTATATTATGAGATGATTGTACTTTGATTACCCGTTTTATAATGGTCATCTTCATTTGCGCCCATTTTCTCAACTTCCAAATAAAGCAGAAAGTTCTTCCCTTAGTTGGATCATCAAATTTATTGGACTCATCTCTCGTCAAATTTCATTATATGTACCAAAAATATCCTGCCATTGTGACACTTATTGATTATGGTCGATCTGCTCATCCATATAGTTAAGGATGACTGTTGTTAAGGTCAGCTACACCGATTTTCAAGATTCATAGATCTTGTTTTAGGAGAGATGATGGTTACATGTTTGGAATCTCCTTTGTCCTGGATGCAGTAGTTGCTGAAAACAGCAATTTTTTCCCCATTAGTCTACTTATTTAGCCATGTCTATGCATGTAAGTCATGTATTTGGAGATTTTCCCGTTCTTCTTTGTGTTTATCTTACCACGCAGTTCTCATTTTGCGATCTGCTGCTTGTGTTTTAATTGGTGTAAATACAGTTTACATTTTGTTTGTACCCCAAGTGTTTTTTAGCATATGACTCGTATAGCTATCACTTGTGGCATGTTTATTTCTCTCTTTGGTTGAGATACTCTTTAAGCTTGCTACAAAGTGGCACTACCTTGTCTTCTTAGTCACCTCGAAAGCTGCTTGACCAGTTAATCATATTGAGCATGTGATTGCTTGTCTGCTAATCTGACTGCTTTTTTCTTTGTTGGCTGCTAACTTGTCTGTCTTGATCCTTTTGCTAGCTGTTCTGAGGCTTGAATTGTAGATGTGATCTCTGCTCTGTTTTCCTTTCTTTGCTCAGTGCTTAATTTTCTATGGATTGTGGGCATATTTCTTGGCTGTTGTGCACAGTGGGTTCCCTCCGATCCTCCTTTTACCCATTTTTGTTATCACTATTGCTGCTGATGCTGCTGTTATTATTACTAATATTAACTATGGTACTTATTATTGATAATGAAAGTGTCAAGGCAAGCAGATTTTTTTTTTTTGGTGCAATAGGAATTTTTAATTATTTTATAGGCCTATGAAATCCTTTCCTTTGGGACTTTTTTGTGAATGCTGCTTAATCTACTGCCTTTTTTTTTTTGCTGGTGCACTTGGCACTGAAATATTTGGAAGGTGTTCACAAAAAACTTTTGTTGTTCTGCCTTCCATTGTCAGGTTGATTCTGTTTGCTTGGGACTCAGTTCTTAATTCATGTTTTGTTGTCCATTGTTACAATTGTTTGACTTGCTTTTTGTCTGTTTTCTTATTGCATTACAATGCTGTAGAGGGAATATAATTTGTGAAGGGTTATACTTAAGTAGAGTATTTATGTGCTGGTGGTGTAGAGTAGATTCTCGAGTTGGGTTGTGGATCTGCGTTTTGGATGTTGATTTTGTGGTGAAATCCATAGTTGAGGTTCAGCTGAAGAGACAATATCTCATGCAGCAATGTGGCAGGTTGCAAAGAATATATAGCTCAGAACTTAAGGATAATGTCAAACTGTTCTGTCATTTCTTCTGTTAGGCTGATAGTTATCTTCTGTGTGTGTGGGTTTCACTGAGATCTGAAAATATTTTTATTTCACAGTGATATGCATTCAGTTTCAGTTTCCTTTTCTCTCACTCTTGTTCTATAGGGAGCCTCTGATTCCTTTGTTGTTCAATGTGCTTGGTGTGCTTAATTACAGGGCTTCTAAAGACTTTGCTGATGTGCATGGACTTATCATGCATGCATATAGCTCTCAAAATGCAGAGTTGCGTGTTGATCATCTTGGGTTACACAAGGCCTTGTGTGTTCTTATGGGATGGAACTACACAAAGGCCCCTGAAAACTCCAAGGCATATCAATTGTTATCTGCTGATGATGCTCAAGCAAATAGGGAAGATGTTATTATATGGCCACCAACTGTCATAATTCAAACACAAATTCAGGAAGGAGAAAAGATGGTCGCATGGAGGGTATGGGTAATAAAGAAATGGATACTAAACTTAAAGGTATATTGGTTTTATTTTCCTTTTTACATAATAACATATTGGGATGTTTATAAAATTGACCACTAATAATCATTATATTTTTCATTGGCCAGTTTGTTAATCAAAATAGATTGAAAGTTGCTTTGGTTTGATCTGTACTACATCAGAAAAATGCTTGATTTGGCTTTTTGACATGATTATAGCCAGGGCTAAGATATTGTATTGTGTTAAAATTTGGCCCTGTTTTAAATGAGCCACTGTTTCTTTTCTGATTTTCCTTTTGATTTGGCAGTTGATTTTTGTTGAACTGTCGTCATGCTTCCAGTTTTGGTAGTAACATTTTAAGCTGGTATTCCATGTCATGCATCTTTCCTTGGACCATATTGCCACTTTCTCCCCTTATGTTCTATGTGCCTTGAATTCCAGCAACATAAAATGCATCATTGCCCCATTTATGCAGTGTTGGTTCTCCTGCCTTATAAATTGGTACATGTATTTCTTGTGACTAGAGCTATGTTGTTTCAAGGCATCATGTTCTGCAACAGCATCAACTCACATCAGCTTATAATGATTTGGTATGCATACTGGTCATGCTTATCAAACAAGGTCCATCACGATTTTTAGTTGTTTGGGTTGTCAACATGGTAAATTTTATAGTTCATAATCATAATTATATCTGTTTTGATGAGCACCAGTCTTTGGACCTATGTTCAGGTCATACACGGCTAGATTTTTTGGGTCTGTGAACTTGGCCCATGTATGTTGATGCAAGTATTAATGTCTGACCACCCCTATATTCTTATTTTGTTGAATACTAGTACACGGACCTATTTTCTTGTGATACACAGCTTGAATCTTTCTGGGACAATATAATTGGCCCATATATTGATGCAAATGTCTGGATGACTGACCACTTGAGTGGTTTGTTCTAACCCCAAGTCACAGCGGTCCCTTTCTTGAAAAATGCAGAGGAGCGCATGGCCCAGGTAGTATAGTTTGTCCTGCTCCCTCGTTCTTGCTGTAATTCTGTTCTTTTTTTCTTATTAAAGCTATAGTTCCCTTGAAACTGTTAGCTTATAGAAGTTATCCCTTTATTCCTTTCCTCTTAGTGAAGTGCTATTGGATGTTGGAGATGTAAAATCTCAAATTTCTACATAGTTTGAGAGTCCATGGTATCTGTTACTTGTTAGGTGTAAATAAGCATGCTTCTGATTGTTGCTATCAATTGTACTATTCTTTTGTTTTCCACCGTTTGGATTACATGGGGACCTATTTTTTGTACTAGATGCACAAAATTTCACTGTGATGGAGGATTATAGACGTGTGGCATATGAATATTTTGTTATGATTTTGTTGAAGTCATCTAAGATTAATTGTAACAAAGGTGAAAACTGTAGCCTTTTTTGTTCTCATCTTCCATGTATAGATTTTGTTGCTATATGTGCTGAGATCTTAATTTATTTTTATATTTGTTTCTAAACAATCCTTGTGCCAGACAGAAAAGATTATTTAGAAAGTTATCATTTGGTTAAAGAAAATGGTTTCAATTCTATATTGTATATGATTCAAGTTGTGTCAAAGCATAATGGCAACACAAGGAAAATTAACTTCACCATTCCTACTATGTTTGATGCAATGGATTGCTGGATTTTGAGCGTTGAGAAGAATGTTCAAAAATTGTTTATATAGGCTCTGAATGTTGATATCTGTCGTTGCTTTTATGCAACTTATTTGAAACTTTTATCAACATGGTCTCCAACTTATGACTTTTGAAGGTACAAGAAACATGGTGATGGACTAAATTGGTTGCATATCAGGCATGCAATTTATGATCAGCATGCCATGCTTGGGATGAAAGACAAGCATAGGAGCCAACTGTAAATGGTGATCAATTGTGGTTTCAGCAGCATAAATTAGGATAATTTTTGAGCTTAAGTTTGAAATATGATTGACCATGTGCAAGCTTTTTAATGAAAATTTTGTTCTCAGGCAAGGGTTTATATAGGGTGACAATCAAGTTAAGTCAGGTCAAAATTGATCAACCCAAACCCAACCTATTCATTAAATAGGTCAAAAATGGATCAAAGGTCTAAATCTGAACCTGACCTACTTATTAAACGAGTCTATGTGGGTTGATCTATTGATGACTCAAACTTATTTATGCCAAATCCAGATCTTTTTAAAGTGAGTCAGTTGCAGGTCGGATCATAACTTCCACTTCAAATAACATGAGCTTGTCAAAGATGATTAAAGTTGTGCTTATGTATATTTTGATGCTAAACAGTGACATGGAGGTCAAAGATGATTCTAGTAAATTTGTAGTCTAAATCGACCTTTGGACGAGGGAACTCAAAGGTGGTGTAGCGTGCTAGTATTGATTGATCACTTGGCTAATGGGTTTGTAATGATTTGAAGTTAACGACTTTTTAGTAGCATTGGTATTAATAAGTTGGAAGTTCAAGCTACCATCAAGCTTAAAAATGCAAACTATAAAATTTGGCAGAGGCTAGGGATGAAGAAGTTTTAAAAAAAGGATAGGGAGCAAAGAAAGAAGCAAAAAAGCGGTAAGTAATGCCAAACTTAAAGCTTATGATTATTTATATAATAGACTAGATACGAAAGAAGGTGAAAAGATTATATAACTAGCAAAACTAAGATAAAAGAAAACAAAGATTTTGACTATTTAATGTATTAAGGATGAAGATGAAAGAGTTTTAGTAAAAGAAGAGATAAAAAGAACGATGAAAAAGTTATTTTAAAATTTATTAAATAAAAATAATTTAGTAAATTTAAGAGCAGAGGATGTGATAACATAGGAGTAACAATGAACATAAATTTTTTCGTAGATTTAGTATGCTTAAGGTTAAAAAAAGGCTTTGAGTGAAATGAAAAATGCAAAGGCAGTAGGACCAGATGCGATCCCTATTGAGATTTGGAAAGGCTTAGGAGAAATTGAAGTCATATGGTTAACCAATTTATTTAACAGGATTGTAGCAATTAAAAGAATGCCGGATGATTGGAGAAAAAGCATATTACCTATATATAAAAATAAAGAAGATATTCAAAACTGTGTAAATTATAAAGGGATTAAGCTAATGAGTCATACAATGAAATTATGGGAGAGAGTAATAGAAAATCGAATAAGAGCTGAAACTTTGGTGTCAAATAATCAATTTGGACTTATGCTTAGAAGATCGACCATGTAAGCTGTTTATTTATTAAGAAGATTGATGGAGAGGTATAGAAAAAAGAAAAAAAGACTTTCATATGGTCTTTTTGATTTAGAGAAAGCATATGATAGAGTACCTAGAGAAATAATATGGCGGGTTTTTAGAGAAAAAAAGGAGTTACCAAAAGATATAGAATTGATAAAAGATATGTATGATAGAGCAATAACTATTGTTAAAACAATAATAGGAGAAACTAGTGAGTTTTCAATCACTGTAGGTTTACATCAAGGATTTGCCTTAAGTCTGTATCTTTTTGTATTATTTATGGATGAATTAATCAAACATATTCAAAATGATATCCCATGATGTATGTTATTATTGATGAAACTAAATCTGGAGTAAATGCTAAGTTAGAGATTTGAAGAGAGGCTTTAGAATCTAAAGGTTTTAAGATTAGTAGAACTAAAACTGAATACATGAAATGTAATTTTAGTGGTAGTAGAAATACAAATGAAGAAACAATAAAGATTGCAAGCCAAGAGATATTAAGGAGTGAAAATTTAGGTATTTGGGATTAATTATCTAGCAAGAAGGTAAAATAGGTGAAGATGTGAATTATAGAGTTAAAGCAGGATGGATTAAGTAGAGGAGTGCTTCGCGAGTATTGTATGATCGGTGCATCCCATTAAAATTGAAAGAAAAATTATATAAAATCACTATTAGGCCAGCTATGCTATATGGAACAGAGTATTGGGCAATATTGAAACATGTGAATAAATTAAGTGTGATAAATGCTTATGTTAAGATGGATATATGGTAAACTTTAAAAGATAGAATTATAAATAAACATATAAGAGAATGATAGGAGTAGTCCCAATTGAAGATAAAATGAGAGAAAATTGATGGGGGGTGGTTTGGACTACAACGTAGACCTTTAAATGCTCGAGTTAGAAAGAGTGATCTTTTAACAATCCATGGTAAGGATAGAGGTAGAGGTAAACCTAAATTAACATGAACAGAAATAATTTAAAAAGATATAACTATTTGTAATTTGAATGTCGACTTAATCCTAAATAAATTAGAGTGGAGGAAGTAGATTCATGTAGCCGATCTCATGTAGTTGGGAAAAGGCTTAGATGTGTTGAGTTGAGTTGAGTTGGTGTCAATAAGTTGTCACCACACATTCCTCTTCCTTGACCACCTTATGCTCTTATCTAGGGTGGAGAGAAATGGGAAGAGGCAGAGAAGAAAGGAGCATTCAGAGCTTTAATCGCAATTATTGCAGACTAGGTTTTAGCATGACCTAGACCAAAGTTTAAAGGCTGTTGTCGTATATGGGCTGCATATGAGGGCACCTATGTGGTTAGTATTTTTTTAGCTTTTAAAAATATATAATACATTAGATACATTTAAAAGAATATGGTAATATTTTTGGATAAATAATGGTGGTATTAAGATAGCAACTTATGATTAGTGCTTGCTATAAGTATTTTGTACTCAATATTTATAACAAGACTTGTGTATTAACATAATTAATAGTATGCATACCGGGCCTACCTAAAAGCAAGTTCCATCTACACATTATTAATAGTGTAGATGGAGCTTGTATTAGCTCTACTTCATGATCCCTTGACTGGATGTGGTGCCACAATACTAAGCATGCCTTGTAATGTACAATGCTAAGTATTCCCCATTTACAACCATGCAATACTTAGTGGACTATGTATGCTGATAGATTGTTATAGCAACTATGTGTATGCTGATAGATTGTTATAGCAACTATGTATAAGACGGATGTGGTCATGGACCAATTTTGGATATGTAATTGTGTGCTTAACATTTTAAAATATTGATTTGGACTAGACTTAGCTTCCTTTTGGAATGTGATTTGGATTGGGGTGCAACCAAGGTCGTGCAACCAAAGTCTGTTGAACAGTACTAGTAACTCATGCTGGTTGATGACCGATTTGGTATGGTATCGGTATGTATTGTACTGAACCACGGCGTACTGAGGAAAGAAAGGAACGAGGGGCTTGAGATAGGAGAGTAGGCAAGGAGAGAGGATAGGAAGAATGAGGAGAGAGGAGATCTATCTTTCGCGATCGGTGATTGGCGAAGATGTTTGTGATAGGTGACGAATGATAGGTGACAAACGATGGGTGAGTGGTGAGTGGCGAAAATTGGCTTCGACAAAAACATGAGGGACGGTGGACAGGATGGTGGTTGATGGCAATGACAGTAGAGGGTGAATAGATTAGGGTTTCTTTGTGCATGAGAGAGACATGGACAAAAGCCCTTTTATATTTATTAAACGTGTCAAAGCGGATTGAACCCGAACACATCATTTGAACCCGCCAGCGAACTCATTATGCTTCGAACCATTTTGTAATGCTGAACTGCATTGGCTTTGGGCTGGTACGGTCCGGTTCACACTGAATCAGGCAGTTGGCATGGTTTGAGTAACAATGGGTGAAACCAATTTGCTGATTGGTTGGATTGGACTATGTCTGTTGAAATTATTTAGAGTTTTAGAACCATTGGGCTGTTCATGTTAGGCTAGGTTGAGCACAACCCAAATCAACTTGGCATATTTGGGTCCATGCTATGTTGGATCTAGGTTTGACTCAAATTTGAGAGTAAATAAAAAGTTTACTTAAAACCAAAGAATTAGGTCCTAATTGAAACAGGATGGTACTGGGTATTATATTGTTTTGACGGGAAATTTAGATTCGGAACATATGTAGGATGGCAGAAACTTGTTGGGACTGATTGGTACCAAGTCTAGTTTTGCTTGTACTAGGTGCAACCCGATTGGGTCACTTGACTTCAAAAAATAAAAAGAGAGTAGTGGGATGTCATGCTCTCTCTCTCTCTCTCTCTCTCTCTCTCTCTCTCTCTCTCTCTGTGTGCGCGCGCGCGTCTTAGTCTTGGCTGAGGGGGAGTGTGGGCAGAGAGAGAGAGAGAGAGAGAGAGAGAGGGATTTTTTTGGGGGGTTTAAAAATTAAACAAACAAAGCAGATGACACTCAAATACTCATTTAGGGTAAAAAAGCTAAAAATAGTCTGGGCTCCTTGTTTGGTTCTATGGTGTGAGTTTGTTGCAAGAGTTAGTGTGGTAGTATCTTGGTAACAAACCAAGCCTTAACAATTATAGTATGGGCTCAAGGCTCAGTACCAGTATTTTTAACCTTGCTTAAGATGGATAGAAAAGGGATAATACTCCAAAAGGTTTGTTGTGGAAAGCTATTGCTAATTTGTCTACAAAGATGCGATTTAACCTTAACCGAGCCTTCAACTTAGAAGAACATTCTTAGCATCCCTGCAAAATCAAAGTGCATGATAGAGCAGTTACTCTCAGTCATGGGATCTTGGGTTAAGTTGGCTGGACCTGATGGGCCAGGCTGGGTTGGGTTCTTAAAGGTTTGATTTAGACATGATTAGTCTACAAGTTCAGTTGGGCTGTTTTGTGCAAGGAATATACCTCCTAGACCTGACTTGTTATCTCAAAGAAGTAATTCTTTTAGAGCAGACCTCTTCTGGGCCTAGAGAGAGGTTGGAACTGGCTGGGCTTTACCATGTTGGGACTAGGTTGGCCATCAGTTAACGCGCCCTTTTTGCAGCCTTAGGGTGTGATGTGAGAATGGTGGAATGGTTAAAAGTGCACACCTTTTGATTGTGGGCAATTTTCAACTGCTGGTTTTATATCTTCATCCTTTTTCCTTACCTCTTCTTCCTCCTCTCATACTTTTCCAGGTGTTGTTGCTCTTGCCCAGTTTGTTGTGCTCCCACCTTTCCTTTACTCTTTTCTTCTTATTGTTTTTCCCTCAACTCTCTTGTGTTGTTTCTCCATTGCTCGAGTCTTCCATCCCTGTGCTTCCATCTACCTATGTGCTCTATGGATTCTTGATTGCTGCTCTTCTTCAAATAATTGCACCTGCCTCCTTACTCCCCCCCCAACACACACACACACTTGCCAAAAAAAAAAAAGATCTCCTCTGCTTGTCAACTACTAACCTTATTTCTGGTGTTCATTATCTTTCTCCACCATTATATACTGCTTGGCATCATGCGTCCCAGTCATTCAGTGCCATCCCCTCATATCTGTGTCTTTAGCTGCAACAAACCCTATGTTCTCTTCCTTGGAAGGCTTACATACGATTGGTGATAGCTCTTGTGGTCATTGTCCTAAACCTCTTTTATCTTCATTTTGATGTGGCTAGGTTTGTGCTGACTCTGAATCTAATATAGGTGAGTCTGGGCTTCCTTCATAGTTAATGGCCTTTAGGCTGACTGAAGCTGGCCCATCAGCAGTTATGCTGCCTTCTTTGTTTGGTTGAAGGAGTTTAAATTATTGGTTTGCCAATAAATATACATCTAGATTCCACAAGCAGGAAGAATTTTGAGCCTGAACTAGATTTTTTGTTGTGGAATTTCTAAAGCCCTTGATGTGAGGTTCCACATGCTACTGTTGCTTTTGCAATTCAGTCTCTGAGTATGGTTGATCTCAACTGGTGTGGATGTGACTAAAATTCATTGATGAAGACTTGGAAGTGTTATGTGGATTTTATATTATATCAGAGTGCTTAATAGAAGAAAGTCCCGGGAACTGGAAGTTTGATCACCATATCCTTACTCTGGGGATGGATTATGACATTGTCCTTCTTCTGGAAACTTCTCCTGATGGCCTCACTTGCATTTTCTTATATGCATCCTTTTAAAAAAAAAATATTTAATAAGGCCATTTTATTGGATTGCAACCTTTCTCTTTTTGGCCATCATGCTTTTCTCATTATATGTAGTGTGTCTAACATCCCTGATATTTATCTATGTTGTTGTGGTTTGATCTCTCTGTTAAAGTAATAATGTTCGAAGTGATAATGGTTTTGTCAAAGAGAGGTGTACTTCCAAAAAAAAATGTAATCATGTAGATATAGTTGTAACTGCTATATAACTTTTCCCTGCACAGCTAGCACACAATTCTCTTAATGTTCTTCCTCTTTTGCTAGTGATAGTGTCCTCGAGACATTGGTGATGACAATAAAAAATCAAGGTAATAGATTAACTTAATTGTTTTTCATTCTTTGCATTTCATGTGATGGGAGGATTTGGCAAGATTGCCACTCATTTGAATTACAAGTCATGAACAATTGCACAGTAGATTTACATGTATGCATTTCTAATAACCTAAGCACTTTATAAATGTGTCAAATATATATGAATCTGCTGTGTTGAACTCCCATTAATTTTTGCTATGTGCTGTTATTTTGGTGTATGCCGTTTTCTTTTCACAAAAAATAGTTGTTTTCTGGAGAGATTGTGATCATTTGCTCTGTTCTTGCATTGCTTAAACTGTTGTTGGACTTTCTATTATTAAACTTAACTATAGAATCACAATTATGAAACTAGATAATGATATAGATCTTTGAGGCAATGATCCTTAATTGTTGACTCAATGAATAGCAACATCAGTGGAGATTATAGAACAAGTGTTCTTATGTTTTTTTAGGAATATGCTATTTTTGGACTTTATTGTTAATGCTCTAGCATGTATTAACGACTCATTTTGGCATATTGCCCAATTATAGACTTAGGCCATATATCTTCTGTTGTCATTTAGTCACTTTGACATTGTGGCTCAACCGGTTAGGAGAGGTAATTTCTCCTATATGTGCACTTATTCGTCTCTCTTTCTCTCTCTCTCTAGACACAGACACACAAATCACTATATACGAATCTGCTGTGTTGAACTCCCATTAATTTTTGCTAGGTGCTTTGTTATCTTGGTGGACACACACACACACACACACACACACAAATCACTTTATAAATGTGTCAAATATATATGAATCTGCTGTGTTGAATTCCCATTAATTTTTGCTAGGTGCTTTGTTCTTGGTGTATGCCATTTTCTTTTCACAAAAAAATAATTGTTTTTTGGAGAGATTGTGATCATTTGCTCTGTTCTTGCATTGCTTAAGTTGTTGTAGGATTTTCTATTATTAAACTTAACTTTATAATCACAATAATGAAACTAGATAATGATATAGATCTTTGAGGGAATCGTCTTTAACTGTTGACTCAATGAATATCAACATCAGTGGAGATTATCGAACAAGCGTTCTTATGTTTTTTT